>PVKC010045721.1:0-11366 GCA_004027635.1 Crocidura indochinensis | reverse complement strand
TCTCTCTTTTCTTCCTTCCTTCCTTCCTTCCTTCCTTCCTTCCTTCCTTCCTTCCTTCCTTCCTTCCTTCCTTCCTTCCTTCCTTCCTTCCTTTCTTTCTTTCTTTCTTTCTTTCTTTCTTTCTTTCTTTCTTTCTTTCTTTCTTTCTTTCTTTCTTTCTTTCTTTCTTTCTTTTTTCTCTGATTTTAGGTCATACCTGGTAGTGCTCAGTGTTTACTGCTGACTCTGTACTCCAGGATCATTCCTGGTGAATTCAAGGAACCTTATGTAGGCTGGAAGTCAAACTCAGGACAACTGTGTATAAGGCAAGGACTGTACCTGTTGTACTATCACTCTGCCGCCCTCTTTACTCATTTTCTTTGGATATTTAGTCTTACTTGCTCTCTTTGGTTCTTCCTTTCATGCTGCCCTCTTTAGTTGCAAGGGGTTGTGTATTGAAGAGATTACACCCTATAGTACTCAAGATCCTTCTATTCCTGGCTCTGTGCTTAGGGGTGACACCAGGTAGTTCTGGGGGTCCATACTTGGTTCTGGGAATTGAACCCAGGTCAGCTGCATGCAAGGCAAGTACCTTACCCTCTGTACTATCCCTCTGGCCCTTTGTGTTACTACTAATAGTCTCCCTTGCACAGGAAAGTGATGGGAGCTGATCACACTGGAGAGTGCTGGAGGAGAGGTACCTTACCTTCCTCCTGCTCTATCAGCAGAATTCTCGGGGCTTCTTTCCCACTGCCCTCACTGCTGTCAGTGCCAATTCCCTTTTCACCTCCTTTCCCCCTATGTTGCTTGCCATTAGATGCTAGGAGCTGCTCTGCAAGAGAACTAACTGTGACAGTGAGTATGGGTGCATGAAATGGCTTATCAAAGTCAGGAAAGCTGTGGGAAGGGCCTCAAAATGGGATTGCCACTAAAATCTATCCCCTCTTTATTGCTTTTTCTTTTTGGGGGTGGGGTGGCCCCACCAGCTGTGCTTTAATGTTCACACCTGGAGGTGTGCAGGGACCATATACAGTTTCAGGGATCATTCCCAGCTGAAGCCTCATCCTCCCATTCTTCCTAGGTAACTTGACCTTACCTGCAAGACCCTGCTCATTTCCTAGGAGGGGTCTTAGAAAGGGTAGATAAGACTTTGATGAGAGAGGATTAGGCCTTTTGCCTTTTCTGCCAGCATGGAGAGGTATGAGGAAAAAACATGGCCGGACAAGTTAAGACGCAGGGCAAGCTAAGGATAGCATGCATAAATGGTTGAGATTGACCACACGTGTGGTAGATAGGGCATGAATAAAGTTGATGCTTCCTGAAGCCTGCCTGTGAGTGAAACTTCTTTCCGCCATTCACCTAAACCTCGGACCCGCTGGTGAAGGGGGTTGCGGAGCCACGTGGCCAGGGATGGCAGAGAAAGACCTCCACCTCCATCCACCATCCAAGTCCATCCTAAAGGCTGTAACCCTACACCTAGCTCTGGGGCCAGTGTATAGTACTGGTAGAGTATTTTGCCTTGCAAATGGTAGACTTGAGTTTGAAACTCAGCATCTTATATGGTCCTCAAACACTGCAGGAGGAGTAATTCCTGAATGCAGAGCAGGAGTAACCCTTGAACACACAGGGTGTGTCCCCGAAACCAAACTCATGGCAGCTGTCTGCAAGGACTTACTTGCTGAATTGTCTTTCTAGCCCACTTCTTCTCCTTTTAACAGAAATCGTGTCATGGTCAAGTTTATGGCTGGCTAGGATTTACCAGCCTCCCTCAGCTGAGTGTGGGAGTGTGCGGAGCAGACACCCAATTAAGTGATCTAGTTTGGCAGGGACCCCAGGCTTCTGAAGAAGGGCTGGTTCTCCTTCCCACATCTGCATCTTTTCTTTTGGTAAGAATTAGATAAAGATCTTCCTGAGCCCTGAGGAGACAGTAAAGACACAGAATGGGAGGCAATGAACTTCCAGTGTGTTAAACCTGGGGAAGATGCAGATAATCTGCCTAGATTGTTACGGTGTGCCAACTCCACATAATACACTCTGATTATGGTGCATTTGTGACAACTTTATAAAATATACATATATGGAGAGAAAAAATGGAATGAAACCTAGAAAGATGGTAATAATGGTTTCTCTAGGTGGTAAAATTATGGGTAGTTTTCATTTGCCTTGCAATTTTCTGCCTTTTCCAAATTCGCTACAATAAGCATGTGTTCTTTTATAGTTGTGACAAATATAAATTCTCTAAATTCAGGTATTTTCAAAGATAATAACAAGTTGAGGGGAAAAAAAACCTCATTAACCAGGAGACATGTAGAAAGTGTATTCATGAGTAGAATGTAAAGATAAGAAAAAGAAAAAGGAAAAGACAAGAAAATAACTGAGTTCCACCTTGACTGAGGACAATTGAGGAAAAAGAAAGAGGAGTAGGAGTAGGGAAGACCTAGTGTCCGTTCTGCATTTGCCCCCTACTTGGCCTCAGGCCCCTCTGCACTAACTGGCCCTGAGTCAGCGTCCACTTTCCTCCTCCCTGTCTACCACTTTTAGAACCAGCTCAGCCCCTTGAGCCCCAAGGCCACCCCCTCCTGTCAATCACCCACTCTCTTCTGTGACAGCCCTGAATTTACACCCTTGGTCTCTACTCCCTCCACTTGCCACATAACCCCAAGAGTATATTGTCTCTTAAAGATATTACAAAACACTCTTTATATACAGCCAAGGATATACATATTTCAATAAATACTGTAGATCATACCTCATCCAAAATTTAAAGGGAACATTTTTTTTGTCCATTTTTGCACATAAAACTATGTCTTAAGCATAGATTTCAAATTTTTATAATGCCATTGTCTTGACTAAAAAGTTTTAGGAGGAGGCAAGGTATGTAGCTTGATGCAAGAGCATGTGCCTTATATATATGAAGCCCCACGTTCATACCCCTCCCCCACTTAAAACAAAAGAAAAATAATAAGCAGAAAACATGGCGAGTATTATGGGGTCTAGAAGAAGGCAGCTTGGTGATCAGGGCTGGGAGCCCCACCCTGGTATCTGCAAGAACTATTGGTCCTGCTCCTGGAACAGCTCCTCTGGGGGTGGGGGCAGTGTGGAGCCCTTGCTGTTTTTGTGAATCACACATGCATGCAAACACACACCACACAGATACACACAGACAAACACACAAACACACACACACACTATCCATTGGGATGTTGTGGAGTATGCTTTTGCTGGCTAGATTCAGTTACTTGTTATTTGAAGGATAGGACAGGCCTCAAGCTTTCTGGAGATTAATTTTTGATTTATTGGTGGTAACAATGATTTATTCCGATACACCCCTAGGGCAAAGAATGGGCTGTAAATATTTCAAATGCTGGTAGCTGGTGACAAGAAACATTGCAGGTTGGGGAGCAGGGCAGATGGGAATTTCAAATGCCTTCCCTAAATTACTTAGCGGCGAACTGTGAGTCCGCGCTGGCTTGTTTAAGGTGGAGGCTGAGAGTAGAGTAGAGAAACGTGAAGCTGTCATTTGATTAACTCAGGTAACATCTTACATTTTTCCTGCCGAGTCCATTTGCTTTCCCTGCAGATGATGCCATGGATTCACCGCTACAGTGCAAGACATGGAGACAGTTTCGGACTCCTGAGAAAGGGGGTTGTGTTTGAAGCCATCTGGCCCTCCTAGATGGGCCCAAGGGTAAGCCTCCGGCTTAGAGTGCCCCCACTTGAGTCACACTCCTTGACATTGCACCTGGTCCCTGCTGTGTGTCAGTCGACACCACAATTGCAGAGTATGCAGGGCCATGGAGGCCCCATGAGCCTGTTTTCCCAGCCTCCATTCCCCTTGGTTCTCATTCAGCCCTGATGGTCCAGCAGAGGCTAGTAGGGACCTTGCACGTGACCAGGAATAGAGGAGTTGGAGCTGGGCCTGTGAGGAGAAACAGAAAAGCCACCAGAAACAGGTGGTGAGTGATGGTGCTGGTTAGGCTTTCTGAAGATTGAGCCAGTGAGGAATGGAAGGAGAGGATTGGAAGAGAAGGAATACAAGGTGATACTAAAACTCAGAAATTAAGGTAACTAGCATGCAATACAATGATTTTTTTAAAAATTAAAACTACTGCAAAAACATAATGAGAATATGTACTTATTTTACTTATTTATTTTTGGGTCTTCTCAATGGGTCCCACTTACCTTTGCCTGAGAGTCCTGCAGAGCTGGGTTTTGTACATGGGGAGCACTGAGAACCTGGAATCTACCCCCAGGGGTCCTTGCCTTCTAGGAACATGCTCCAGCCCTGGCCTTGACTATATTATTTTAATTTTATTTTATTTTGTGGCCACACCTGGCTGTGCTCAGAGATTACTCCTATCTCTGTGCTCAAGGATCATTCCTGCAGTGCTTAGGGGACTGCATAGGATGCTGGGGATCAAAACCAGATCAGCCATGTACAAAACAAGTGCCCTATCTGCTATACTATCTTCCCAGTGCTAAAATATAAAACTACGATCAAATACCTTATTTTTAACTCAGAAACTGGCTTTTTCTTTTCCCAGCACAGAATTCTCTGGGGGCAAGGACACTGCCTGGGGCTCAAAGTTGAAGTTCACCCCTCTCAGTTGACCTCTTGTTTCAGGGTTTGACTGTTCCTGATTATCCCCTACCATTCCCATGAGTCAGGAGAGCCTGTGGCCTGCTTCAGGACTCCAGCCCTAATCATGAGATTTGAGTTCCAGGTCCTGGATTGTTATCATCCAATAAATTTGTTTCCTAGAAATAAAAGTCCATCTCTCTGTGGAGCTGACTTCACTGGGCTCTGGTGGAAATTATGTGCTTTATAAAAGGCTTACAGAAGCTCTGTCCCTAGTAAATGTTCAACACCAATTATTTGTAGCTATAAAGTGGTGGTTATAGAGAAGCCACAGCCAAGACTAACCTGGTAGCCTGAGACACTTGGTGCTGAGTCTGCCTAGTGCTTCAGTTGCTGAAACATCATCTCCAGAGCTCACAGGACTTACAGCCCAGTAAAAGTACAGAATATTAAGTGGGAAAATTTCATAGAAGCCCACTAAGTTCAATGAGTGAAAGCAATAGCACAGAAGGCTCAACTAACACCAAACAGCTCACCAAATCTCAGTAATACCACTATGAGAGATCCACTTTCACAAGCAAGATAAAGTAATTATTTTGTGCCTCTCTCCTTAGCAGTGGGTGGGTGGATAACAGGGACTTTGGTAGAGGAAAGGTCACACTAGTGGTGGGATCAGTGTTGGAACATTGAATGCCTGAAATGACTATATTATGAACAACTTTGTAAGTCGGGTCTTTAAATAAAGTTTCCATGAAAATAAAATAAAATGTGATAACAAAAAAAGAAAGTGGGATCTGTGTCCTTGGTGCCAAAATGCATAAGCCATACTTGTGGAAACAGCCTAAGAGCTGGCAGGCAGGATGGAGGCTGCAACACTGTCCCTCCGCCAGGGCTGGTCTGCGCAGCTCAGATGAGCCTGTCTGTTCTGCTTACTCTGGGCCTCGTCCAGACTCGAGGTTTGTCTGGGTTATGTCCATGGGAGGGTGGAGTCCTCTGGAAATAACCCTGCTAGCCTCATATCTGACCCCACTTTTCTCCTGAGAAGATACTAAGGAGTAGGGAACTGCGCCGATCTTCACCCAGCACACAGTCCTTTCTTTTCTAGCTTTGCTGTCATCCACCCTCTGAAACGTGTCTCTTACTTCCCTTTGTCTCCTTCCTCTTGCTCGCTCTAACTTACTTTAGACTGCCTTAAATCCATTTTGGAACATGCTGTGGAATAAAGAAATACATATTTAAACAGCTTCCCATTGTAGACACATATATTTGTGTGTGTGCGTGTGTGTCTCGCTCTTGCCCAAAAGTGACTGCCTGCTGGTGCTGGGAATGGCTGAGTCTGTGCGTTAATTGTATAACTGGCAGCATGCTGAGTGCTGGATGAGCTACCAGGCTGCAGAGCACTTGTGTTTCAGGCTCAAGGCAGGCTGGGCTCAGAGGGGGTGCCCAAGAAGAGTCTTTGAGTTGTGGGTGCTTTAGTGGGGCTGATTGGAAGCCACCTAGGGAAGGGGACATTGTTGTTTGTTACTTGTGAGAGAGAGGCCAGGACCTTGCTCTACACCAGCATGGCAGACCTCAGGGACTGGCTGGTCACTGGCCTCAGCCGGGTCTCCCTGATTTGAGAAGGACCAGTTCTAGAGGGGACAGGTGCATAGTGCAGATGTCTGGGGCCCTGCCAGGAAAAGGAGAGGATAAACGCCCATCTCCTCCATGTCCTGGAAAATCAAGGGACAGAAACAACCTGAAAAGGGTTCGCTTGGCACCTGAAAGGATCAGACTGGATGTGAGAACCAAGAGATCTCAAGACATCTCCTGCCTTTCCTGATGCACTGGAGGCTCCCCAGTTGATCAGGGGAGTCCGACAAAGGGCTTTGGGCAGAAGCCAAGCCCTGATTCCCAGCTCCCCTCAGAGCTGCTAGCCTAGACTGGCTGCACTCTCAGGCTCTGTTCCAGCTTCCTGCATACATCTCTGTTCCCACCCTTCCAAGTCTCCACGATGCCTTCCTGGTACTGCCCCAGGCCAGGAACAAAAGGGTCCCCACACCCTGTCTTTCCTCAGGGTCCTGAGCCACCCCAAATGCTCCTGACTCCTTCTCCAGATCTTAGCCAGGCACTCAACTCTGCACCCAGTGTTTGCAGGTAACCACTGGACAGACTGTCTAATTATCCACCGCACCAGGTATTTGCAGGTCTTTGCAGGGCCAACTGTTCTTTTTCTTTTTTGTTGTTGGCCATACTCAGCAATGTCCAGGCCTTGTTCTTAGCTCTTTGCTCAGAAATTACATCTGACAGGACTCAGAGGGTCATATGAGGTGCCAGTGTGCATCTGGTGGGACTCAGGGGACTATATGGGATGTCAGTGATAGCACCCAGGACTGCAGAATGCAAGACAAATGCCCACCCTGCTGTACTATTGCTTTGGCCCCTAGACTGTTCTAGGTTTCCAGCCTCACTGAGTGTTTTTGGGTCACTGCTGGGACAGGCTGTCAGACTGTCTCCTGAAGGGTCTCTCTCCTGACTGAGTGTGTTTGTGTATTTTGCTCAGCATCACACCTGGGATTTGTGAGGCCTGAGCAACAGCTGCTTCCGGAGATAGGTCCCAACTCTAAATCAGAGCACAGCCTCTCTGACTTTGGTTTCCTTATCATGAGCTGAACTTAGACTAGCTGCAACAGGAACGAACATTTTAGGTCTGTGTTGTGAGCAGCAGAAACAGTTTTGGTTCAGGAAGTACAGTGCCTCCTTCCAGAGTATGAATGGGGGTGACCCCTTTGACATTCTCCTCCTGTCCCCTGCCATTACACCTTCTCTCAGAGCTACATCTTCTTCCTGGTCGGGTCACTGCTAACCGGGTTGTCTTGGGGCCTAAACATATCAGTGTGTCCTGCTAGCTTTAGCTGGTCAACCTCACAGCTCACAGAAAACCAGTAAGCTTTTGGGATGCCCCAGCCCTAACCATAGGCTGGTTTGCTCTGCGCTGATCTATGAGATCAGAATTCAGAACCTCACTGTAAAAGGTTCTCAGACAGATAGGACAGGAGTTAAGGGGATTCCCTTAACATGCATGTGGTTAATCCTATTTTATCCCTGGTACAATATAATGGTCCCCCAATTTCCTCCAGCAGTGATCCCTGAGCACAGAGTCAGGAGTAAGCTCTGACTGTAGTTCACCCACATCCAACCACAGAAATAAAGTCCTCAGAGAGCTCAAGTCTGGACCGTGGTACACCAGGGCCCTGAGAAGCATCAAGGTGGCCCTGTAGGTTGGGCAGTTGTCATCATCAGAGCACTGGTTTGTTCAACCCGGCTGGCTGAAAATCCCCAGCAGTGGCCCAGGCCCCCAAACACTGGGAAGCTCCCCATGCCCCACAAGAAAATTTTTTTTTCAGAGTCAAAGAAAGAACTGAGGAAAGAATTGAAAAGCTGCTCTGTAGGCCAGAAGAGGCCCAACAGCTGCATATGGTGGCCTGACCCTGCAGCTAGGCTTCATCATGCTTTTTCAGCGGTAAGATTCTAGAGAGATGGAGCCTATGGTTGTGCTTTTTATTGATTTAAAAATAATTGATCTTTTTAGAGAAACAGTAATGTGATCTACTACATCCCTCCTGGGCCTCTCCTGCCCCAGGAACCTCTGTTCCAGGGCTTTGTGTGCTTGTCACTACCCATCACTACTTCTGTCTGCTGATGATTGCCTATCCCTACCTTTAGTCTTTGAGACCACAGATGAGTCAGATCATTCAGCATTTGCCCTTTCCCACTGACTTATATTTTTTAACAGGACCCTTTCTGGTCCATTAATTTGAAGCCAAAGGCAAAACTTCATCTTTTCTGCTGACTATGTCCATTGTGTGCATATATGACAATTTCTTTATCTGCTCCTCTGTGGTTGGACACAGGTTGATTCCATATCTTGGCTATTCTGAATAGTGCTGTAAGGATATTGTGTGCATCTATCTTCACAAACAAATAGTTTTATGTTCTTGGAGTAAATGCTAAGGAGTGGAATTGCTAGGTCCTATGGGAGTTCAATTTTAAAATTTTTGTTATTTTTTGTTTTGTTTTGGGACCACATATGGTGGTGCTTAGAGGTTATTCCTAGAAGGCTTGGGGGACCATATGGAATGCCGGGATCAAACCTGGGTCATCTGCATGCAAGGCATGCAGGTACCCTGCCCACTGTTGCCACTGGCAAGACAAGTACTGTCTCTACTAGTCCTCTTGAAGTTTTTACTTTACTACCTTCACAAGCACCATAAGGACTAGTAAGAGAAGGCAGAGCTGAGATTTTCAAAAGCTTAGGAAGAGATTTACTGTATAATAAAGTCATTCCTCTACAGTTAAGCCTCTTCTGAGTCTTTTTCAAAAGCACAGAGACTAAAATGTAACTTAGGATAGAGTACTTGCCTAGCCTTTGTGAGTACCTAAGTTTAATTTCCAGAACTACAACAACAGCAACAACAAAAAAAGGTACAAAGCACCAATTCAGTATGAAAACATATCTACATACTTTTGTTCATTGCAGCATTAGTCACAATACCCCAAACATAAAATAACTTAAGTGCACTCAACAGATACGTAGATTAAGAAGAAGTAAATTAATAGACACAAGAAATACTACTCTGCTATAAGAGATTGTGTCATTTGTGTCAACAAATGGCCTCAGAGGATTATGTTAGTAAGACAAGTGAAGGATGGGGCCAGAGCGATAGTATAGCAGTAGGGCGTTTGCCTTGCATGCAGCAAACCCAGGATGGACCCAGGTTTGATCCCCAGCATCCATATAGTCCCTTGAGCCTGCCAGGAGCAATTTCTGATCATAGAGCCAGGAGTAACCCCTGAGCACCACTGGTGTGACCCCAAAACAAACAAACAAACAAACAAACAAAGAAATCAAGAACAAACAATTTAGGGTTTTTACTCAATTCTATAATATAAAGAAGCACCGATCTAGGACACAGATTGGTGGTCACCAAAGAGGTCAAGGGTCATATTTTGGAGTGTGAGGAGCATGAAGTTAGTGGCAGGGGAGGTAGGAGGCCTGCTTGCCTACAGGTTATATCTTCCGCCCAACCCTGAACTAAAACCACCACCAAGGTCTCCCAGGAAAGATCTGAAAGACACTCGTGTGAGTCTCCAGGTTCCTACAGTTTCAGAGTCTCCTGTTTGTGGGAACCATGAAAACCACCAGTAGGCAGCTGAAGGAAATGAGAAGAGGCATCAGCACCGATCGTCCTGTAGACATGAGCAGGGAAAACACAGGTGTAGCACAGCTGACAGGACCATCACCACCCCCACCCCCACACACAAACCACACACAACATAGCACCCAGAGTCATGCTCTTGCTTCCAGCTCTCCTGACCCCCTGATTAAGTACACTTCTTTCCTGAAAATCTTTTTCTTCTTTCTCTCTATCTCCCTGTCTCTCTCTGTCTCTGTCTCTCTCTGTCTCTATCTCTCTCTGTCTTTCTCTCTGTCTCTCTCTCTCTCTTTCTCTCTCTCTCTCTTTCTCTCTCTCTCTCTCTCCCTCTGTCTCTGTCTGTCTCTCTCTCTGTCTCTGATCTTTGTATTATATTTGGGGCTGCTTGGGGGCTACTCGGGCTATGTTGCTGAGATTCACTCCTGGTGCTAAGGGAACATACAGACTAGGCTGGACTTGGGATTCACCCTCTGACTCTCCAGAAAGGGGTGCTTCTGAGGACAATGAGAGGGAAGGACTGGCAGCTGAGTTGGTCTGTCCACAAGCATTTGTGGACAGCATCTGTTGCAGCTCATTGGGGAAGCTGAAGGGGGGCTGGGGCAGCAGCTGCCTCAAGGGGTTTAGTGAGGAGACAGACCTTCAGTTTTCAAAAGTTAAAAAAATCTTAAATTAAATGTTAAAATATTTAAAGCCACATCAATATTTATGTGCCTGGAATTAAAGTCTGTATTTGATTTAAATATAAACATTTTTATACATATTTACGATTCTAACAACAGCACAGGTTTCCATGAGAGCAGATGACAGGCACAGCGGAAGTCTAGATCTCTCTGGAAGGTGGAGAAAACTCCCAGGAAGGCCTCTGGAAGCTGGGCTGGAGTTGGGCTGGAGTTGGGTATTCTGACCTGAGCTCATCCTTAAGCAGTCAGCAGTCAGGCCACAGGATCTGGGATTCTGTCCCTTCCTGGGACCTCAGCCAAGGCCCTGGGCAGTAATGAAGAGAGGGCTGGCACTGGCCACAAGCTTGACCTCCATAGTCAGCACCTGCCTAAAATCAGGGTGACAAGACTTGGAAAAGATTGACAGGAAAAATGTACCTGTCTCACTAGGTGCTGCTAGGAAGACAGGAAAGCTCCTGACTTCCTGGCTGGCCTAGACTTGAGGACAAACCAACAGTGAGCAGAATGAAGCTTGGATATCCCCCTAACCCCTTTGTCCCAATTAGGGACCAGATCTAATGGGACTTCCTCCAGGTTCCATACACAGGGCTCAGGCACCCAGTCCTACAGCAGGCAGCAGGCCCCACTCCCACATGAGCAGAAGGGGGTGGTGGTCCTTGTTGAAGTCTCACAGGTGCAGAATTGATGACTATAAATAGGAGTGCAAGCTCAGGCTTTGATGGGTTGTTGGCTCAGCCTCATCTCCTGCTGAGCCTCCAAGTCTGCACGGTAGACTGGGAGCTCACAAGGAACTGAAGGCTACTCAGGAGCACTTGCTATGCTGGGACCCTGGAGTCGGTTAATTAGCTGGGGTCACAGCGAGCTTGTTTGTATTAGTCTCCAGAATTGCAACCTCAGGACGGCTGGAGAGGGGCCACAGTGCTCTCCTCCCTG
>PVKC010045720.1:0-11308 GCA_004027635.1 Crocidura indochinensis | reverse complement strand
GGAGGGAGGGAGGGAGGGAGGGAGGGAGGGAGGAAGGGAAGGAAGGAAGGAGGGAGGAGATAAAGATTTAAAAAACCTCAGGATTTTTCTGTATCATTCGATCTCTAAATAGTGTTATGAAAACAGAAACCAGAGGGTTTGCCAAGAGATTTTTCCAAAATACCTGGGCCTGAAACTTGCCCATTCACTTGTTGTCTTCTATTTGCCAAGCTCAAAGGCGGATTATTCTAGGTATCAGTAGAGGAAAAAATCATTTGTTTCCTGTGTCTAAAGATCGGCAAAGTGGATCAAGGCAATAATACAGTAGGTATGGCACTTGACTTTCGCATGTGTGGCCCAAAAACACCCCTGCAAAATAAAAAGGATTGGCAAAGGGAAAGGACATATAAACAACTCCAACATCTTAAACCTGGCGGTGGGGGGGAGGGGGGAGGGGGGGAGAGACGGAGAGATAGCAAGCAGTAGAACATTTGCCTTGTGCACAGCAGACCCAGGATTGCCCCGGGTTTAATTCCTGGCATCCCAAATGATCTCCGGGGGCTACCTGGAGTGATTTCTGAATGCAGAGCCAGAAGTAACCCCTGAGCACCGCTGGGAGTGGCCCAAAAACAAAAACCAAAACGAAACTTAAACCTGGGATGGTTTCTTCCACATAGGTGGGAGATTTCTTTGCATGAGTCTCTCTGCCTCTTGCAGTCTACCACTTTAAATGTCTTCCCGAACTTTACAACATATGTGTTTATTTGCTTTTCGACAAGAGATCTAATCAATGCCTTCCTCGGTGGGAAGTGTGCCAGAGACAGGAGGACAAGCATTCCATGTTCATTTTCCCACACACAAACATACCTCAAATTCCCCCAAATACCATCTTCACCAGAGGCCATTCTCCTGCCTCCCACACCCGCTCTTTGTCAACTTTCTCCCCACCCCATCACCCCTACTCCCATTCACCTTTTCCCAGATCCTGAACTCCAGCACAGCCAGAATGTCCTCGTCCTTGCATACACTTCACTTCTTTTTTTTTTTTGGTTTTTGGGTCACACCCGGCAGCGCTCAGGGGTTACTCCTGGCTCCATGCTCAGAAATTGCTCCTGGCTGGCACGGGGGACCATATGGGGCACCGGGATTCGAACCAATGACCTTTTGCATGAAAGGCAAACGCCTTACCTCCATGCTATCTCCCGGGCCCCACACTTCACTTCTTATCTCACTGCATCTGTCCAGCCGGCTGCAGAGGCCTGGACACTAAGGATTATGAACATTCACCCCCAGCCCAGAGGCTGAACTCAGCTTCTGACCACTGGTCAGCTGGAGGAAAAGCGACCTCATAGGTCAAGAGGATGAGGCTGAGAAGAGGGTCGCTGGATCATTGAATTTGAACTGGAACAATAAGGAGGGAAGATGGTGCATGTTCAAGTCTGCAAGATTGGAGCAGGGATTTCTAGTGGCATAAAGCACCGAGGGGAGCCAGAGAGATAGCACAGCAGCAGTGTGCATTTGCCTTGCAATCAATGATCCAAGATGGAGAGTGGTTCAAATTCTGGCATCCCATGTGGTCCCCCGTGCCTAACAGGAGCAATTTCAAAAACCAAAAAAAAAAAAAAAAAAAAAAAAAGGCACCCAGGAGCAATTCTCCAACTTGAGTATTAGAATCAGATGAACAACTTTGAAGGAAAAAAAGAAAAAGAAAACATTCTCATCCCTGCCCTGCCCTGCCCAGCCCATCCCTGCAGCCAGCCTAGTTCTGTGTTCTTATGAGTCTAAGTGACTTGAATATCCTCCAAAGTTGGAGAAACACCGGCTGGAGGTATTTCCCAGTAAGCATGAGGAAGAGGAAGCTTCTCTGTGTCTCTTCTAGTCCCAGCAAGCCAGAAATTCTGAGAAAAACATGAACAACTCCAAACTAGAGTGGCTGGGAGTTAAGCTAGGCGAGCTCTTGAGTCTCAGAAACCATCCGGTAGCTTTGGCTGGAATCTGGGCTAAGAGGGATTTTCTTTTCTTTGGAGGCCAACTCCAGCAGTTCTCAGGGATTACTCCGGGCTCTGCACTCAGGAATTACTCCTGGTGGGCAGGGCATGAGGACCATATGGGATGCCAGGGATTGAACCCAGGTGATCGAACGCAAGGCAATGGCCTACCCACTGTGCTATCTCTTCAGCCAAAGGAGATTTTCCTTTTTTTTTTTTAATTTTGGTTTGGGGGACACACCCAGAGGTGCTCAGAGCTTACTCCTGACTCGGTGCTAAGGAATCATTCCTAAAGGGGCTGAGGGAACCATATGAGTTGCCCAGGATCCATCCCATGTTGGCCATGTACAAAGAAAAGTGCCCTACCCACTGTATTCTCTTTTGTTTTTATTTTTGTTTGGGGTCCACACCCAGTGGTGCTCAGGCATTACTCCTGGCTCTACAGAAATTACTCCTGTCAGGCTCAAGGGATCATATGGAATGCTGGGGAATCAAACCCAGGTGGGTCACATGCAAGGCGAATGATCTACCTGTTGTGCTATCGCTCAGGCCCCACCTACCGTATTTTTGCTCTGATCTCCTCAGAGGGGTTTTCTGAAATGCTCCCAAGGACTGGCACGGCACCATCTTTGCCATCAAGCAAGCCGATAGCTCTCTCCTTCTGCCATTCTGACCAGCCAGAGTGACCCCTGCTCTCAGGTCACCCTCACAGAACCCCCTAATCCACTCCTTTGTTAATGTGCACTCAGATAACAAAACTAACACTTCCAAGACATGATCATTGCGAGTGTCTGTACCCACTGCAATGGGCACTGGGCTCCAGCCAGACCCACAAGTGTGAGTCAGCAGCACTTGGCAATTGAATCACCTTGTGCAAAATCACACCCACAAAGGACCCACCTGTGCTGCCACTGCCTTCAAGGCACAAGCATGACACCAGGAAGACAGAGACTGTGCTGGGCCAGACCCTCCACCAGGCCCTGTGTTACATGGGCACAGGCCATGCCTCAGCCATCACGCCCCAAAGTAGACTCATCTTCAGAAGTGGCAATATTTGGTTTTAAACAAAAAGGCACACCACGCGGCCACACGCGCGCTCCAACGCTGCTATTTTCCCAATTGAAGATAATTATGAACTATTAGCAATAATTACCACATTGTACAAATAAACTGCAATGCTGGAGAGAGCCCCTCTCTGCCCAAGTTTGCACTCACAAGCCAAAAGCCTCCATTCTCCGAGGCTCCCCCGTCTAGTCCCACTCCCTTTGCCGTCTAATAAAACACTTTCCTTTTTTTTTTTCTTTTTCATTTCCTTTCATGGCTTCAACTTCACTCAAAGGCAAATTGTCTGAGAGCACGCCGCTCAGACAACAGCACTCTGTGTGCACCCCATAACCCGGGCTCCCGGGCACTGTCTTCTCCCCTTCTGAACAGACACTGTACAGAATTGGGAATGAGAAACGGTCCTGTGATCTCCCTAATTGCTTCCACAGACAAGTCCAAAAGAGGGATACTTTTTCCCCACTAAAGACAAAACTGACTCCAACCCAAAATGCTCTTCAAGTTGCTCTCAGTCTTCCCACACACAATGGCTGGCCCCCTCCATGCCAAGTCTTCACCCCAGGGCTGGGCAAGCAACCAACGGGCAGAGAGCCTTTGGTCTCCCTCCAGGCCAGACCCACTTCTGTCCCAGAAAGCCAGGAAGTCGGGGCCTGACCCCCAAACCCCCATCCTTTGGCCCACTCCCCTCAACTTGACCTCAAGTTGAGTCCAGGAGCTTGCATGTAGGGGGTGCTCTGGGGGGACTTCTAGATTCCCCCAACCGCCATTCAAGCTTCCTTTGGGGCCACAATGGGACCTGAAGATCCCACACAATCTCTGATGGGACAGACCTCAGCAGAAATTAGGGTGCTCTGTCTCCTGGACGGGTTGGCTAACTAACATTCTTCAAATTCCATCTATTGGATTTGCATAGAGACTGCCAGCTCCTGTGTTTCCAGGGGTCAAGCAGAGGCTAAAATGTTATCAGAAAAGAGAGAAAGGTCCAAATTCCCAAGAGGCCTGAGAGCTGGCAGGCAGCATCCAATTTCAGATACCAACCTCCCCATCCCACTTCTTTCTCTTCATGTGCGGGACAGTTGAGACACCAAAGCGAACTCACAATCCCTGGTAAACCAGATGAAAAGAAGTCATTTCAAAACTAACAACTGAGGACCCAGAGAGATAGCAGAGCGGCGTTTGCCTTGCAAGCAGCCAATCCAGGACCAAAGGTTGGTTCGAATCCCGGTGTCCCATATGGTCCCCCGTGCCTGCCAGGAGCTATTTATGAGCAGACAGTGAGGAGTAACTCCTGAGCACTGGTGGGTGTGGCCAAAAAAAAATTAACAACTGAGGGCCAGAGTGGATAGTATAAGGAGGTAAGTTGCTTGTTTTGCACACAGCTGACCTAAGCCTGATCCCAACATCTCAGAGGGTCCCACGAGCACTGCCAAGAGTGATCCCTGAGTGTAGAGCCAAGAATAAGTCCTGTGCACTGTTGGGTGTAGGTCAAGAAACAAATCTAGGGTCAGAGCAATAAGTACAGTGAGTAGGGCATTTTGCCTTGGATGTGGCCAATCTGGGTCCGATCTTTCAGCATCCCATATGGTCTCCAGGAGCAATTTCTGAGCACAGAGCTAGGAGTAAACCCTAGCACTGCTGGGTGTGACTCCAAAACAACAACAACAACAATAAATAACTAGATAAAAAGACAGAACTCCAGAAAGGCTGTCTTAGCAGAATCTTTGGGGAACCCTCAATTTGAGATCTACAGGGGAATTTTCCTTTTTATTGGGGGCCATGCCTGGAGGCACTCAGGGGTTATTCCTGGCCCTGCAGGAAATTCAGAAATTGCTCTTGGCAGGCTCGGGGGACCATACAGGATGCCAGGAATCAAACCCAGGTCCATCTGGGGTCAGCCACATGCAAGGTAAACACCCTACGGCTGTGCTATCATCCAGCCCCTATGGGACCTTTTCTATCCTTCATAATATCCTAACACATTCACATCAGGGAAACAATTCTACTCGGTTCTCCCTATTCAGAGCTGATTTCTCCCTGCTGACAAGGGGGCTTGCAACCTCCTGCCAAAAGGCTGCTACTGAAATATGAAAGGAATTGAAAAAAATGAGGAGCAAATGCTATTAACTAACAGCTCTTCTGCCCCAGCATTTTTCTGCCTCAGGAGCCAAAGACCCTCCTGGGAGAAGGCAGCAGGGACAGAGTCTGGGCTCCACCTGCTTCCTGGATGGCAGGGTCGGGGATGGTGGGGGTAGGGGGAACCATATGTTAAAAGTCCGCATCCTTCGCCTTGACGCATCAGACAGAGATTGTGGTATGTTCTCAGAGCTGCAGGCACCATTAGCTGTCTTAGAGCTCTGTCCAACAGAATCAGAAGTGAAGCCCCAAATCAGGCTAAATGAGCCGGATAGCATCACTAGTAAGTCTCATTTTCAAAGATGAGATTCAAAGATGAGATTCAGGGCAAGAGCCAGGGCACAATTGGGAGGACACAGACTTGCAAACTGCCACGTCAGATTCAATCCAGACACCCCAAATGGTCCTCTGAGCCCTATCAGAAGTACAGATCCCTGAGTGCAGAGCCCGACAGGACTAAGCCTTGAGCATTATAGGCATGAGTCCCCCCTCAAAATATAAAAGTTGAGATATTCATAACCTGTAGGAATCAAATAATCTGTTTCTTTGACAGCAAAGAAATATTCGAGAGTAAGATCTCTTCCATATCTGGGTTTCATGAAGTTGTTGGGCCATATTAAAAAATTTTTCTTTTATAGTACAAATGCCTTTCTTTTTCATTAATTTTTTTCATTGACTCACCGTGCGGTACACAGCGACCAAGTCATTCATGATTGGATTTCAGTCACACAATGTTCCAACACCCACCCCTTCACCAGCAAATTTAAATTTTAAGTCACTTTTATTGATCTGGAGGAAAAAAAAAATCAATAAAAAGCTATCACAGAGTCGTGTGGTGGCAAGCAGTAAAAGTTTGATGATTCATCTCAATTACAGAGAGGAGAGGTTTTATTACTGAGAGCACCATAGGATAGTGCAGTGAGTAGGGCACTTGCCCTACATTTGGTGGACCCATATAGTCTCCGGAGCACAGTCAGGAATGATCCCTGAGCATAGTTCCGGTGATCAGAGAGAAAGGAGAAGGGCAGAGCGATAGTAGGACAGGGTGACAGACAGGCAGACAGACAGAATAAGAGGGGAGGGAGAGAGAGAAGTTAAGGGAAGGGCCAAAGAGATGCTTAGAGGGGCAGGGATGCACAGTGTAAGATAGTCTGGTCCCTAGTAATACATGTGTAACCCTATATCCCTCCTCAACACCCCTGCTATCAGAGCCCTGAAGCTTTGGGCCAATTGGCCATGAATCCTAAACTGGCACTGTTTGGAGTCCCCCTCTCAAAAAGGAAAAAAAAAAATTTTAAATGTTTAACTGGTGATGAAAATAAACTCATAGGTCACCTACAATATTGTGCTTTTCTTTTATTTTTCCACTTTCCTGGTAGCTGTGGAATATGTAACAATGTGTATGTTTCTAGCACAGAGTAGGGACTTGACATATGTATATACTAAGAAATGTATCACAGTAAGTGAATTAACGATATATGACCCCATCCTCTATCATGTGTGTACATGCAGTGAAAATTAACACCTATCTCTGCAACTTTCAAATATGCCATACTCAAACTAGAGAGATGCTACCAGGGTTAAGAAGCTAATCCTTAATTAATTAAAAAAGGATAAATTTAAATGGTACATGGAACAGAACTCCTGATACAGTTCACAAGAGGTTTCCTTGGGAGAGTTTTTAATTCTTCATCGACATGATAATCTATACAAACTGAAAAAGACGAAGAGAAGCATCTCTTCATTCCATGAAATTAATATAATCTTTTTCTTTTTTTGTTTAGGTTTGGGGGTCATACAATCAAGGATACTCAGGGTTATTCCTGGCTCTGCTCTGCACTCAGGAGTTAATCCTGCCAGTACTTGAGGAACCATATGGGATTCTGGGGGTCGGTCGAACCTGGGTTGCCCACATGCAAGGCAGATGCCCTATCTGTTGTACTATTGCTCAGGCCTCAGAAGTCAATATAGTCTTGAGACTAAGAAGGAAAGTCAGGAGCAAAATGAAAGAGGCAAATTACCAGCCAGTCTTACACAGGATCACAGATGTGCAAACAGTAGATGAGATATTAGTAAAGACAGCGCCTATCAGAACAATGACATTGTGGCCAAGCTGATATGCCTCAGGAATGCAAGAGAGGTTTAGAAATGCAAATGATGTCATTAATTACACCATTGGATTAGAGCAAGAAACCCACAAGACCTCTCGGTCCTTACAGAAAAAGCCTCTAAAGGCATTCAACACCCTTCCAGGTTTCCCTTTATATCTGAGAGCAAATACAGAGAGTAAAACATTTCGAACTATACGCTCAATTGGGTAGATAGTTTCAGGGCCTGGGCTACTCATGGTTTTTTCATAGAAATGAATGATAACAGTATTCCAAAACTGAAAATATATAGCCTCCCAAATAAAAATGTTCTACTTCCAAAAAAGTGAGAAAACCTCTACTTGAAGGCCTGGAGCAAGTAGGGTGTTTGTCTGGCTAGGAGCTGGCCAGGGTTCAGTTCTCAGGGGCACCTGCCAGATTTGAAAGAGAAGGGGCAGGGTGGGGAGGAAATGAGAATAAAGGACAGGGAAAGGGAGGGATGGGGAGGGGAGAGGAAAGGAAGGAAATAAGGAAGGGAGGGAGGAAGGGCCAGAGAGATAGCATAGCAGTAGGGCGTTTGTCTTGCATGCAACTAACTCAGGACGGACCCAGGTTCGATTCCTGGCATCCCATATGGTCCCCAAAGCCTGCCAGGAGCAATTTCTGAATGCAGAGCCAGGAGGGACCCCCTGAGCACAGCCAGGCGTGGGCCAACCCCCCCCCACCACCACCAAAAAAAAAAAAAAAGAAAGAAAGAAAGAAGGAAGGAAAGTAGCCAATCTCAAAAGCTTCCTTAATTCAATAATGGCACACCTTCTAAACAGGTGACAGTGGAAACTTCAAGAATCATCAGGTGGAAACTTCACCGTCATCAGGTGGCAGAGGAAGATCAAGGCCCAAAAAGGGCACCACTGTTACCACTGTTTGCATAACACACAATAAGGAAATAAATATATAAGAGCTCAAAAGGAGGAAACAAAATTCTCATTGTGTACAAAAAATGAGATCATAGGCTTGGCTATGTGGGCAAAACATTTAAATCTACAGATACCTTAAGAGAAGTGACCAGATAAGTTAGCAAAATTACTGCACCCAAAGTGTTCACATGCAAATCCGCAAGATAAGGAAAGTAACTCAAGAGAGGCAAGAAATATAGTACAGTACTGCGTTGTATGCAGTCAACCCAGGGTTAATCCCTGGCATCATATAAGATCCCTCAGAGTCATCTCTGAGCACAGAGCCTGGAGTGAACCCTGAGAACTGACCCTCAAACAAAACATTTTTGTTATTATTTTTAAATAACCCAAAAGAAAAATAATGAAAGTATTTCATTTCATTAAAGAAATACAATGGAGGTCAAAGAAATAGCATGGAGGTAAGGCATTTTGCCTTGCATGCAGAAGGACAGTACTTTGAATTCCGCCATCCCATATGGTCCCCCGTGCCTGTCAGAAGCGATTTCTGAGCATAGAGTCAAGAGTAACCCTGAGCACTGCCAAGTGTAGACCCCCCCCCCTAAAAAAAAAAGAAAAAAACACAAGGGCCAGAGAGATGGCATGGAGGTAGGATGTTTGCCTTACATACAGAGGACAATGGTTCCAATCCCAGCATCCCATATGGTCTCTCAAGCCTGCCAGGAGCAATTTCTGAATGTAGAGCTGGGAGAAACCCCTAAGAGATGCCAAGTGTGACCCAAAAACAAACCCGCGGGAGCCGGGCGGTGGCGCTGGAGGTAAGGTGCCTTGCCTGCGGTTCGATCCCCCGGTTTCCCATATGGTCCCCCAAGCCAGGAGCGACTTCTGAGCGCTTAGCCAGGAGTAACCCCATCAGGTCATCGGGTGTGGCCCAAAGACCAAAAAAAAAAAAAAAAACTGCAAGTAATCACTCAAATTAAGATGGCAAAAATATAGCACACTAACAGAAAAAACAAATGTATGAACCACATCTCTAGAAAACCTAGGGACAGGGCTACTAACTGTCCTTCAGGGGCTGTGCAGACTCCAGAAGATTGTTACTGGGAGCCAGAATGGTAGCACATAGGTAGGGCATTTGCCTAACACATAGCTGATCCAGGACAAATACAGGTTGATCCCCAGCATCCCATATGGTCCCTCAAGCCAGGAGTGATTTCTGAGTGCAGAGCCAGGAGTAATACCCTGAGCGCCACTGCATGTGCCCCCAACAACAACAACAACAACAACAACAACAACAACAACAACTATTATTAAAGAGCTTTCCAGTCCAAACTGATGGAGAACTAAACATGGCTGAGCATAAGCAAAACGCTAAGTGAAAAAAAGTCACTACAAAGCTGTATGAGACACACCCAATGAGCAAAGCACTCCTTTGCTTAGCTATGTGAACAGATACATAAATATATATATTTGTATATGTATGAGTTTATATGTACATATGTATATGGAAAGAGAAAGCAAAGGAGACAGTGTGTGGAGAGAGAATCAAAGATGCTCAGAGCTTACTCCTGGTTTCATGCTCAGAAATCATTCTAGGATTTGTGCTCAGGAGAGATCAATTCAGGGTCAGCTGTGTGCAATGCAAGTAGCTACCTTCTGTACTATCTCTTTTACTTCACAGGTAGGTGTTGGGGGGGGGCACATCAGCAGTGTTTAGGGGTTACTCCTGGCTCTACACTAAAAAATATCTCATATTTCTAATAGGAGGCTTGGGGGAACCATATGGGATGCTGGAAATCGAACCCGGGTCTATCCCAGGTCAGCCGCACACAAGGCAAATCCCCTAACACTAAACTGAGCTATCCCTCCGGCCTATGTTGTTTTGTTTTTTAACTTGCTCATTTCTTTCTGTTTACGGGTCACACACCCACAGTGTGCCCAGAGGCAGTGCAGTGCTCACTCCCACAAGTGCTCGGGGGACTACGCAGTGCCACAAATGAACGGGGGGGGGGGGGGGGGGTGCCACAAATGAACCTGGGGCTCCTGCATGCAAAGCACGGATTCAGCCCCCTTTTAAGTCTTTTGATGTTGAGAAGTGATAAGCACAATTCCAAATGCCCATGATCCGGTAGAAGGTAGACAAAGAACAGACCAAAAAAGGAGTCCAGGCCAGTGAAATCATTGGGAGGGTCACAGGGGAGCCCATCAGGATTGTACTTGTAAATCCCTGACTTTCACTACAGGAGAAAATGCTTCAACCACAAGTACAATCAATTATCATCATCATCATCAGAAGCTAAGACAGCAGTTAACTTTGATCACTCGATGCCAGACAAAGCACTAATTGCATTGATGAAAAACTAGAGCGAATAGTGATCCACCCAGCAGAGCATAGCCAGGTGGGCAGGCAAGAAATCCAGACCTCCGCTCCAGCCAGGGCTCCTTCCTAGGGGCATTTAGCAGTCTCAAGGGTCACAGCCTATTCGAGCCATCATTATTAGCCTCTTTTCGCCAATCACACCACAAGACAACAAATACACCTGGCCTGCATCTTCTGTGCCCTTGGAGAGCCTGGTATATAGCAGATATGCAGTAAGTACCCAAAGGCCGAACACAGGTGAAGACTATCTGATATACTTCCATAAACATACAGAACTAGCAGTTCAGTCTGACTTAGCAGCCCTGGTTTACTTCCATAAAGATATTTCTTAGTGATAGAGCAGCAACAGAAAAGCTGGCTGTGTGGGTCAGGAGAGGACCTGTCTATGATTTGTTAGAAATATGTTCATAGGGGGTTGTGGGGGAGGGAATGATCTGGGGTTTTTCCCTACTTTTTGGTTTTCAGCCACATCCAGCAGTGCTCAAGGCTAACTCCCAAACTCTGCACTCAGGGATCACTCCTGGTAGTGCTCAGAAGACAATATGGAATGTTTGAGATAGAAACCTTGTGAATTTCATGCAAGGCAAGCACCCTGCCCTCTGGATGTCATCCGGTCCCATCAATGAGCCTTTTTTTTTTTTTCTTTTTTTTGGTTTTTGGGTCACACCCGGCAGTGCTCAGGGGTCACTCCTAGCTCCACGCTCAGAAATCGCTCCTGGCAGGCACGGGGGACCATATGGGACACCGGGATTCGAACCGATGACC
>PVKC010045719.1:0-11366 GCA_004027635.1 Crocidura indochinensis | reverse complement strand
CAGATGTGAGCTAAGATTTTGGTAAAATTTTCAGATGAAATTATTTTAAAGGTCATTAAGCTAAACTTTAATAAAATGATTTTATCTGTCTCTGAAATGCCTAATTTGTCACAAGTGCCTGTTTATTTTTATATCACAAGTTCAAATGTATCGATCATCTAAAGAATGATAATTCTCTGCTATATAAGTTTACATTTTGTTGCATAAAATGTGTTTTCATGTGGACTGTTGTATCCCTGGGAATATCTTTCTCACATCTTCATGTGTAGATCTGGAAACAAAAACCCTCCAGGGGACTAAGGGTGAAAACAGTCTTGGTTCCACGGGCACCTTTCTTGTGGACAATTCTAGTGTGGAGTTCCAGAAATTTCCAGACAAAGAGATACTGAGAATGACTGGACCACTCACAGCAGATTTCATTGTGAAGGTAAGCTCATATGGATTGAAAAAAAATCTTCCATTTTTTCCAAGCCACATTCAAACTGATATTATTTATAACCTGAATGAAGAAGAATGTTATTTTTGACATAGATGTAGAGTATATTATTCAGAAAATGCTTAAGTCAAGGGTGTTGAGCTATATCCAGGACTATGTAAGAGCATAAAACATTTTCAAGGATCTAGAAAAGGTCTTATGTGAATATTTATATAATACATGCATATTATGTGTATTTATAGACATATTATATACCCACTCAAAAAGACACTTTATCAGTGCTAGGGGATTATAAACTGTTTTAAGAATAAGATATAGTCATTGACTCATATAGGTGTCCTTAGTTAAAGGATGAGACAAAGTAATGATCCATAGGCTTGGTCATGCTTCCAAGTACAAATCCAGTTTTCTCTTCTACTGGCAACAAGACTAAGATGTTTTCTTCTATCAGACCTACCCAATTTTTCAAGATAATATAAAACACATTGCTGAAAGCAACATTCACATTTTGTAGGGAAAAAAAGTGTACACAATAGAAGATCATTTATGAATCATAATAAAATAAGGTATATTTTTTCTCAGTAGGTCAGTAGGACATGAAATATTTCTACTGTAAAGCTGTACAATTTGTAATATATCCAGGACTCCATAAAATTTTCATCATGAGGCCTGGAGCCAGAGGACATTTGATTTAAGCTTGATGACCCTATGGCAGCTGAAACTAAGAATGCTTATAGGAAAATGTGATAGGCAGTGAGACTGGATGGACAAAGGGTTACATACAGAGTACCTTCCTCTGTCTCCATCTGATTGATAGATCTTTTCAATCTAGTCCAGACACCTGCCACATGAATGTGAAACATAAATTACAATCAAGAAGAGCTCACATAGAAATGATGCTGTAGGTAATTATTTGGTTTAAACAGACAACTACAGGGTCTAGAAAAAGAGTACTGTGTACACTGCTTTGCTTGAATTTGACCCCAACACCCCATCTGAATTTCCTGGGCACAAAGCAAGCAGTAAACCCTGAACAGAGCTAGATATGTCCCAAAGGTGAAAACAAACACACAAAAATGGGCCAAAATATTAAATAAGAGAGATATGTCTTTTTGAAGCTCCTAAAGTACTACTAAATAAATTAAGTATTAACTTCTTTAATGACCTTTCAAAAATTAATGGACAAACTAAAAAAATAAAATCTGATTCAGTTAATATTATTCATACTTTAATAGCCCCAAGCATTATCAGATGCAGCTCATATATCTAGTTGTCTTCTACATATCATCATTTGGATGTTCTATTAGCAAAAAAGAGTTTTAATATGTTAAAACTTAGACACCTATATTATCTTCTTTATTTTTTGTCTTGTAGGATAAAACACTATTTAGCAACCAAGTTAGAAATCTCTGAGCATTGTCAATTTCCCCTTTTCAATACACTTCTAATTAGACATTAAGTTTTTGTGTTGTTGTTGGTGGTGGTTTTTTGTTTTGTTTTGGTTTGGTTTTTGGACCACACTCAGTGACATTCAAGGTTACTCCTGGCTATGCGCTCAGAAATCGCTCCTAGCTTGGGGAACCAAATGAGACACCGAGGGATCAAACCATGGTCTGTCCTAGGTTAGCGCAGGCAAGGTAGATGCCTTACCCCTTGCGCCACTATTCCTGCCTCCAGACATTAAGTTTTATAAGTTACCTCTGCCATCTTTCAAGGCTATTCTTTCTTCTTGGTGTCAGTTTTTATAAAAAGTTTAGATCCCCATATTTTTTGAAACTGAACTATTCCAACTTTGAATAAACTTTTAAGCTTCTGATGCCTTTGAGATGCTTCCTTCAGAGTGTTTGTTATAAAACTATAACTCCTCTATTAATAACCTTTCGTTTCCCTCACTTCTAGTCCTTGATTTGAAAATTAAATCACATTTCCATAGCACAGCACTACGATTCTTGTTTCTGGATTCTCTTTTATTCTTTTCTTTCTTTCTTTCTTTCTTTCTTTCTTTCTTTCTTTCTTTCTTTCTTTCTTTCTTTCTTTCTTTCTTTCTTTCTTTCTTTCTTTCTTTCTTTCTTTCTTTCTTTCTTTCTTCTTTCTTTCTTTCTTTCTTTCTTCCTTCCTTCCTTCCTTTCTTTCTTTCTTTCTTTTTTTCTCTCTTTCTTTTTTTTTCTTGGATTCTCTTTCTAATGACAGGTTTATCTTTTTTCTGTCTGATTTCACCCAAGTGAAGGGCCTCCAATATTTTGTGCTCTCACAAATCATTATATTTTCTTTATTCATTAAAGTGTTGTGTTTTTACAAAATTGTTCATGATAGAGTTTCAGGCATATAACACCATGAGTATGAATTTAACTTCAGTCACTATCCTGCTTCCCTCCCACCAATGCAACATCTTTTATTAGCAACAGTCTTCTCTATCATCTTTCAATCTTTTTTTACTAATTCATATGCAAAATTTCCTCCTTCCAGAAGCATTCTGGATTTGATGCTAAATTCCTGTTTTATATCTCACCACATAGGTTCCATGAGGACAAGAACAAAATCATCTTTGTTTTCATATTTCCATAAGAACTCATAAATACTAACACCACTCAGGAATAGTAAGTTACTTTGCCAATTCCTGAAAAAATGACAAATGCTGACATCTTCATTCTACTACAAGTAAATAGTCTCATCCCTAACCCCAAAAGCTTGAGCTCTCATGGATTAATCAGAACAAAATCACATCTCTTTACTTTTGAACCAGAACTGTCTTCAGTATTCTGTGTTGTTTTGAAGAACTTATTTTTATTTTACTGTAAATAAAAACATTTGAGAAAAGGGCTCAAAAATATTTTGATATTTTTAGATACCTCACATCCATAAATATCCTCTTTTGTAAGTAGGCTGTGTTTATTTTAGCAATTTGTACATCATATACAGATGTACCCCATTTGATGACCTCACTATGTTAACAAAAACAATAACATAAATGGGCCAGAGCAATACGACAGTGGTAGGGCATTTGCCTTGCACGCAGCAGATCCAGGATGCACAGTGGTACGAATTCCGGCATCCCATATGTTCCCTCAAGCCAGGAGCGATTTCTGAGCACATAGCCAGGAGTAGCCCCTGAGTGTCACTGGATGTGGCCCCAAAACAACAACAACAACAAAATAATAACATAAATGAAAATAAAATAAGGTTTATTTTAAGATATTAGGAGTCTGGGGCTAGAGAAATAGTAGGGTTTAAGGTGCTCGCTCTATGTTCAGTCAAACCTGTTTGGATCACAGTAACACAGATGGTGATCCCTGAGCACTGTCAGATGTTTCCCATATTCCTTAATTAATTAAAAATCCTAAGTCAGAAGCCAGAAAGATAGCACAAAATTTAAAGTGCTAGCCTTAAATGTGTCTGACTCCATTTCACTCTCCAGTACCCTATATGGTTGCCTGCATACTGCTAGGAGTGACCCCTGAACACATAAGTATGACCCCTGAACACAAAACTATAACCACTGAACACTCCCAGACATGGCACCATGCCTCCCAAATATATCTAGACATCTATATTCTGAACTATATAAAGTTTATTATCCTTCTTATTCTATAGTAGAGCATACAATTTTTAATCAATTTACTCTTATTTATAATAGATCAGATAATTTAAGAGAATTAAAGAAAAATTACCTTTCCTAGTGATTTATTTTTCTTCTCTAATATTCATCAGGAAATAGCTGAAATGAAAATTATTCTTAATATGTATCACCTTTCATGATTTAGGTGCTTAGAAATTATGAGTTGTAGATCATCTGCAGTATCATTCAAATTATATATTTCCATTTATTCCAATTATTTTGAAATTTCCTTTTCTGGACTTAATTCCAAAAGGGGTGTAGTGAAAAGTGAAAAAGTTTGATTAAATTCTTATCTTACTTGAGAAGCATTTCTTCCAAATATTTTAACTTGATATATTAATTTCACTAACATTTGTTGACTGTATTAGTATATAGTGATAGGAACAATAAACTCTAATGTTTAGTATATTCTTCTGCTTCTAAGATTTGTGACCTTAATTAAGTATACTGCTTTCCCTCCTTGAACCTGTCTCCTCAGTTGCAAAGTGAGAATAAAATGGCTCCTATATAATCTTTGGGTGAAATTGAACAACATCATATAAATAAAAGTAAGCAGAATCATTTTCCCTTTCTCTTTCTTTAAAATTTAAAAGAGAAAGGGAAAAATGATTCTGTTCACTTTTATTTATATGATGTTGTTCAATTTCAGAAAACTGTTTCTCCAAAGATGGTCAGAAGCTGTTTAATTTACAAGTGGTATATTTATGGTCGTTTTGGCCAGCACAACTATTAAGACAAGGGTGTAAGAGTAGATATCTGGCATCAATAATTATTAGAGGAGATTATTGATTGTCTGAATATCCTCTTAGTATTCTTTTACCCTCTTACCATGCCACACGCATCTTCTCTGAAATTACAGCCCAGTTAAAGAAAATAATTATATTTCTGTATAGGAAAGGGTATTTTTCAGTCATGTTCCACCATTTATTATAGTTTTCAGCTGAGCATTACTTGAAAAGTCAGCATCAGTATATTTATACATGTTTAGTTTGTTCCTTTTTGAAAAGGTAAAAAGGAAAGTCTTATTAGATCAAAAGGTAAGTATTTAAGCCACCAAAATAACCAAAAAGGAAAAAATAGTAAGCAGTAGGCATTCTAAAAACTAAGAACACTGACTTACAGTTCATAGCTTGGTAACTAGAAAGCACTTATTTCCTAAAGAGAATAATTTGCTAAATGCAGAATATTTTTCTACTCAGGGGTTTGGGGTTTGAAAGTTTGGCTTCATCCCAATTGTTGCCTAAGTAGCACATTGGATGTACTTAAGGGACTAGAAAGCTCATGATTTCCATTTATTTCAGCTAGAATATTAGGCAGAGTTAATCCCTTCATATTTCTTTTTGAACATCCTTGAAATAGACATAATTCAACACCCCCCAAATTTTTATGAAGAGAAATAATAAGAGAAAGAGGAACTTCTGAAAAAATCACAAGTAAATATATGAGAGTTCACGGTATAAACTAAGTTCATGGAAATTCCATGTATACCTTTCTTTCAGATGATATTTGATGCAGAAGGAAAATTGACAATTTTATGTGTAACCTACCTTCTTTTTGCTTATAATTTTATTTTGGAGATAAAATTCCAGATGGGAATTCCTGAAATAATTATACTTGTGATTTGGTACTAAAATAGAATGAACAAATAACAAGTTTATTGATACCACAAGCTAATGTGATTAAGAAATTCTTTGTGAGATATTGGCAGGTTGTAAATCTTGGGTGTAATTGGAATCAATTTATTTATCTTGGAGGCTAAACACTAGAAAATGTTCAGTCTGGTTTCCATCTGTCATTGGGCCTATTTTTAGATGGTCTTCTTATGCTATTAAATTTGATACTCATGCAAAGAGAAAATAACTCTAGGGAGGAAAACATAAATTAACTGTAGAAAAAAGAAATAATAATTATTATTTTATATCCAATTTTACAGATAGAAATTTGGCCTATAAAGATACTCCTTTGTACTGATATTTAAGGCATTTTAAAATATGTTAATTAAAATACATTGTATTTATTCAACTCACATTGTTTTCTCAGTTGCACTGCTAGATTTAAGAACCATATGGAAAAAGAAGTTGTGATATATATATGTGTGTGTATATAATATAGTGAATAGAATATGACTCAGCTACTTAAAAAGCTGAGATATTATCTTTTGTCATAACATGAAAAACTTGAAGTAATTATGTTAAGTGTACTAAGTTAGAAAGTGAATGACAATTATCAGAGGAATTTTCTTATATGTGAAATATCAAAGAAAATAATAAAATACAAATAAGAAACTTTTAGATTCTGTAGAAAAATTATGTTGGTTATCATAGGGAAAAGATAATGGGTGTGGGAAGAAATGTTAGAAAGAATGAGTTTGATAGTGGAAATGACAGTAGAATTTGGATGCTAGCTCATACACACCATTTGTAAAGCTGTACTCCCTCTTGAAATTTTTGTTGTATTAAAAACTAATTGCAGGTTTTTTTCTTAAAGTATACTGAAAAAAATCGACACCTCAGCTTTCTTGAGGACTAAGGTTCTGCCCAGTCCTGGTCCACCCATCTACGCTCTGATCAATTATTTTTCTCACCTTTATCTAAGCATCAAAGTCATCTGTCCAGTAGATTAAGGTCTGTTTTGATTCCCAATAGCTCTTTCCTGGTCCTTTTTTCCTTATCTGTTCCTAGCCACCATAATTGCTTTTAGACAAGTCCTTTCTGTTATATATTATATACCAGATAGCCTTAAAAGGAAAGGTGCTTCTTGGTCCCAGAGCGATGGTGCCACAGTAGGGTATTTACCTTGCAAGCGCCTGACCTACAATGGACCTTGATTCAATCCCCCAACATCCCATATGGTCTTCCAAGCCAGGAGCCATTTCTGTTCTCATAGGCAGGAATAACCCCTGAGCATCACCGGTGTAGTCCAAAAAACAAACAAATAAAAAAGTAATAAAAAAGAAGGGTGCTTCTGGATTAATGTAATTTTATTAACAAAATTTCTTTTCATATTTTATTGGCATTTAATTGGAATAATAAATAACAGCTTCAAGAAAATAAAAATATTTAAAGTGACAAGATTCTAAGAATTTGTTATAAATAGTGGTTTGTGATTTCAAAATGATTTCTAAGAACCACCATCAGTATATAATTCACTTATGTGTTCAATCATACATTATTTTATTCAGCAGTTTATTAGCCTCCTAATGGCTATTGCCAAACATTGTCAATAGAAAGAGTGGTGGGCCAAGACCAAACAGATGTAAGACCACTAAGTAATAAGCTAGACACAGAGGGGACCACTTATTCTAGTAGCTGCGGGGGTGAGGGAGAAGGATTTAGGAGGGAGGATGGGAATGGAGGTGGAGGGAGGACAATTTGGTGATGGGAATTCTCCTGATTTTATGATACTATGTACCTAAAATATTATTGTCAAAGATATGTAAGCCACTATGATTAAAATAAAAATTATATTAAAAATAGAAAATAAAGAAAGAGTGATGGGCAAGATAAATGGTACCATCTTTAATAGAATGAACAGATATTCTGGAGAAAGACAATAGTAGATGTTATATTGATAAATAGTTGTAAACACTTAGTTGTTATAAGAAAAATACTATTGATGTATATTTTTTAAAATGTTATCAAAGCAGTTAAAAATATTTTTAGTTTTTGAGGATTCAATATCACCAACACCCCCAGAACAGCCCAAATTGAATGTAATAGACTAAGTCACTTAATAAAGAGACTCATCTGTTTTCCATTTTATTCCATCTCAGCAAATGTACTGATTTATTTCCACCATTTCCAAGATCTGACATTCCTGTCTGCCTTGACTGCAGCCTGATCACGTGGAATCCCGTTATGGGTCCCTGCTCAGAGTTTCACGCAGAGGGTCTGCCCACAGCTCCCTTTATACACCTCCCTTGAGACCAGAGGATTTGTAGTCATTGCAGGTGGGAGGGAGAAAATTTTGATGTCAGCCCCTCTCAGGGCCAATCTAGAGAAAATGTCTCTACCTTAGCAAAAGAAATAGGCCTAGTTGTAAAATATTCTGAAGTCCACAAACTAATTTTTCCAACTGAAAGGAGAAAGGTATGATATTTTGTAGAATATTAGCTAGAAAACCTTTGAGTACATAATTATATTTTGGATGTTATAATCTATGCTTTATTCCTTTGATTTTGAATAATTTTAATCCTCAGTCTTGATTCATTTATACACTATACTGTCAGGAAGGTTTGCTGTGATAGCTTGTTCAATGAAAGGCAAAATGATAAGTTTATATCTTCTTTATTTTTAGTGTGAAAAGACATGTTAAGTTAAGAAAATGGGTATTATTGCAATTAAAGAAAGTCAAGCTGATTCATAAAGTCCTTTTCTTATTAAATTAATAAATAATTAAATTAAAGAGGACAAAGTATAGTATACTAGATATATTTTTGGTCTATAAACATAATTTTAAGTTATCCAACAGAAGCTTTCAACCTGAAGTTAAGGATTTGAATCTGATACTTGAGGCTTTAGCTTTATATGACTCTCTAGAACTAAAAGTATAAAAAGTTTCCAGAAAGCAAAATTAATAAAATCAGTGAACTAAGAAAACATGAAGCAAATGTCTGTAAATAACAATTAAGCCATGAGAATTTCTGGCATTTGTGACAATGTCTATGAATTTTAGGTGAATCATGCCAAGTAAAATAAAAATGTATATAATCTCATTAATATATAGCATTTAAAATAAATAACAAAACAACAAAAAGCTCATTGATACAATAATAGATTTGTCATTATCTGATTTGTCATTATCTGAAACAGATGATAGGTGGGCAAAAATGTAGAGAGGGTCAAAAGATAGAAAATTTCAGTTCTCAAATAAAGCAGTAGAATGGAGGACCCTGGTAAATATTATGGGGATTAGAATTTTATATGCATGAAACCCTATCCTTAGTACTATATATCATAGTGCCTCAAAATATTATGTTAATGACTATGCATTTGAAAGTAGTTGAGAAGAGCAAATACTAAAAGGTTTCATCAAAAGAAAAATATTTGAATAGGTTGTATTTGGAGTTTGAGGCTACACCAAGAAGTTCTTGGCAGACTCTTCTGGTGGTACTCATGGAACTATGTGGTACCTGGGATCAAATGCTGGCTTCCTACATGCAAAGTGAACCCAGCCCTTTGAGCATATTCCTGACACAATAAAGAGTACTTTTGGTAACTACTCAATGTAACATATATTTACTAAAATTAATATAAACGTTTCCAGTGTACATAAATATCTAATTATAGACTTAAATTTAATAGGAAGCTATATGTTAATAGCACCCCAATTTAGTTTTTGGTCCACACCCGGTGATGCTCAGGGGTTACTCCTGGCTATTTGCTCAGAAGTCACTCCTGGAAGGCACGGGGGACCATATAGGGAACCGGGGGATTGAACTGCGGTCCGTCCTAGGTTAGCACAAGGTAAGGCAGGCACCTTACCTCCAGCGCCACTGCCCGGCCCCCAGCACCCCAATTTAAAAAAAGAATAGAAATGATATCATCAAAGTTAAGTACAGGTAATTTTTAAAGCATTAAACTTCTTAATTTAAATTAAATTAAAATTTTAAGAGACCCACAAAGAAAAAAGAAAACTGCTAGTGAGAAGATTTTCTGACACTATGAAAAGAAAAAGAGCTTTAGGAGCAGAAAAACCTGAACTTTATTTCTAACTCAGTATTTCTTATTGATGAGTCTCACTTTTTCTTATTGTCACTTAAATGTAAAAATAGCACAGAGGTATGATGTGTGTTTTAACACAGAGGCTTTAAGGTTAAGTTTAATATACTTAATGGTATCCCACATGTGATATGAATATATCCAGTACATATTGCTATTTAGTGATTAATATTATTAAGTGACTAGAGAATGGACAAAGAGCAGGAATGTTAGTGCAGAAGAACTAAACATGATTATGTGAGCAGAGATTTGGATGCTTCATGATTGGATTTTTCTACTTGGAATAACAATGTTTGTGTTTATTTCCGGTTTTTGTCAAATGTCAGCAAGACATCCTCAGCATTCATGGTTATTACACATTGTTTTCATCAAACTCATTTAAGAATAACATTCTAAGTTATTTGTTTACTTTCCTTCAACATAGTATTTATTAACCCTCTTTCTACAGAAACTTCTTATTTCCTCCTTTCTCTTAGGATCTGATGTGCTCTCTGAAGTGCTCTTGTTGTTAACTTCCTGAGAGAGAGCAGACAAAATGACCCTGCTTTATCTTGCTCTCTTTTTAACTAAGTCAAAAGATAGTCCCAGAAAAAAAAGAAGATATTCTAGAATAAGTTTCTTTACACTACTTTGGTAATATATGTTCATTTTGTTCCTACCCCTTTCTTAGGATTCAGTTTAATTTGAGCTTAAAAAAAGGAACTATGTAAAACAATCCATTTCTCTGAGTCTAAACAAATGCTCTATTCTCTCTTCTTTTTCATGGAGCTTATGTTCAAATGGGAGCCTTCTTCTAATAGTTTTCCAGCATGATAACCATTCATCCCAAGAGAGCTATAGGCTTCTGTGAAGTCTAAAAGGGGGTGGGGAAAAGGATTTACAAAGAATGTGATTAATACTATATCCCTAAGCAAGCAATTAAATATCCTGTATCTGACACATAAGACTGGAAAATATTCATCTGTGGGCCATGCTTTCAATACAGAAAGACTTTGTATTGCTTCAGCTGTTTTTGCTTTAAAGCAGGGAATTGTATCACTGTTTTTTCTAGTTAGGATAGACCTTGATGCTTCGTGGGTCAGAATTGCAGCATAATTGAGCTGTTCTTTAGAGTTTTCTCTTTTCTGTCTTCTTTCCAATTCATCAATTCTGAAAAGTATTTTTATATTTCCATATAATTCCAAATATTGATTTGAGGTTAGCACCTATTTTTTGATTCTTCTGTAGTCATGTTTGCACTTTACGTTGAAAAAGCTGAGTTTTAGAAAAATAAGGCCATCTTTTTAAAACATTGAAGATCAGATCTATCAATTTATCTGGCAAATACATGGCAAAGGTGACAGTTGCAAGGATTGGAAGCATTAGCAAAGAGTTAAGCCACATGATTCAACTGATTAATGTGTTTCTAATTGTAATATAGTCAGAATTAGGTACAGTCTTCTAAGTTGTCTGTGAAACTTGCTTTAACATAATAAATAGGTTGAATGTTGCCTACTCATCTAAATATTAGATGACAGATTATTCTGTCTTCCTGGAATTGTAGGGGAAAAGAAAAAATTACCCTGCCCATCTGAATGCTTTATGAGTTGACCAA
>PVKC010045718.1:0-11382 GCA_004027635.1 Crocidura indochinensis | reverse complement strand
AACTGTCCTAAAAATGAGAACCTATGAGGGAAATGGAGAGCCTGTCCAGAGTACAGGCGGGGGGTGGTTGGGGAGGAGGGAGATTTGGGACAATGGTGATGGGAACGTTGCACTGGTGATGGGTGGTGTTCTATACATGACTGAAACCCAAACACAACTATGTATGTAATCAAGGTGTTAAAATAAAAAAAAAATAATGGTCCTGCCATTCAGGTGGACTCATTGGTGTAAATATAAAACGTACATATAGAAATTAGAAATTAACAAAGTAATTCCACCCAAGAAAATTGTCAAAACATTTTCAATTTAAAAAATGTCAGCATTAGGGCAGGAAAGGAAACACAGTGGTAGGGCTTTTGCCTTGCATGAAGTTAGCCCAGCATGGATGGTGGTTCAATTCCTGGCACCTCATATGGTCCCCCAAGCCTGCTAGGGGCGATTTCTCCGCACAGAGTCAGGAATAATCCCTGAGTGTTTTAGGATGTGGCCCAAAAGTGAAAAAAATAAATAAAATAAAGTAAAATAAAAATGTCAGCATCAGTATTATACTTGTAATTAAAAAGAATAGTTATCTTTCAGGTAATTTAGTAGAAAGCACCCTATTTCAGAAGCAGGGAGGAGTAAAAAGTTAGAGTTTTGTGAGTATTGTGAGTAGTAAGTATTGATTGTGTAGACACAGAGAACATTGATCCATCAAAGAAGGATGTAAATCTAGCGCCAAAGAGCTCAGGTATTATTGCATGGGCAATAGGAGGAAATCTCTGTTGGTTCTTTTACAGGAGCTCAATGTGATGAATATACTGCTAGAAGAGATAGGATCAGAGCAACATGCAACGTGGAAGGAAGGAGAGTGAAGGGGACCTCTGAAGGTTACTTTTTTAGTGGTTCATGTAAGATAAGGGAAAATAGTAAAATAGTAGAGTGAGAGTGAAGAGGAAAACATTAAATGGAAATACTTTTGGATAAACTTCTATCATGATTAATATTCTCATGGTCTCAGCAAGGCAATTCTGCACAACATTCATCTTCATATCCCAGGAGCCTGACTCAAACTTGGTGCTTGGAGCAAGTGTCAGTCAGTATATTTCTAGAACATTTCTGTGCTTTCTTATAATCATTCTTTTCCCTTTTCTCATGCCAAAGATGCTTTACTTTTCATGTGGCACTTATTTGTGGGCAAAGAGATCAGAAAATAATTATGGGGTGTGCTTTCTCTGTCATATGTTTGTCTAACACTCATTAAAAGGGAACATATTTCAAAGATCTTCGTGTACTTTGTGTCTGCCATACTTTTAACTTCTGTCTCTCTGGTGTTTCTACCAGACTAAACCAGAGTTTTGTCATTTGGGCAATTGGCTCTGTCTTGTAGAAAATTTCAAAGCAAGACAATCCTATCAACACCCCTGCCTCCTGTTAAATGAATATCTAAGATGTTATTTTCTGGCAGCATATCTTATGGTGCTGAGATCAGAGGCACTCTATTTTCAGCAGTAAAAGTTTTATTCAATACAACATACAGAAGGGCTTAAGTTTAACAGAATTTTCCTGGTAGCGTAGTGCCAACAAGCCAGTCTCACCCAATGCCCTTTCAGCTTGCTGTCTACACACTCCAAAGGCATTAACATCAGAAAGATTTACACAGACACATATGGAAGAGCAGTTTAAAAATGCAAAATGATTCACGGATGAAAAACAGAGATTTGTGAATATGGACTCAGAATCATTTAGACCATACTTTTGAAAATGTTTATCAATCAGGAGATCCCATCTTAGGAAATTGCCTGATGACTACCTGGCTAACCTGAGTTTTGGCCTGGGTCTGTTACTACCTGTATTGACTTCACTGCTGTCATCACAGAATAGATATTTTGCTGTACGCACATGGCAGGAGTTAACTCAATTAAAACAAAGATTAGTTTCAATACAGTGCTAGAATGAAGACTATTAAATATGAACCCTCTATATCTTAGCAAAGGCAATTCTACTGATCAGGGGTTCCTGAAATAAAAGATTACAGTGGTATGAAGACAATGTGAGGATGCATAAGGGAATACACTAAAAGATGCACTCTAGAGAAAAGTCCTGGGTCTCAAATAGAATCTTTGTCTATCCAGTGATTTGTTATAAATAGCATAGCAGAACTATGATAGCAGAGATAATACCATTTCACTTCTCACACTCCTTAATCTATCACACTCTATACTAGAGTCCTGTATATTAAATAACTTCAAAGCACCTCAAAACTAAAAATATACTATTTTCTAGAAAACAGGAATGGGGACATAGAGACCAAGACGCAAAGCTTTATTTAAATTGGCTTCAAAGAACCCTGGAAAGATGAGAAAAGGAAAAAATGCCACAAAAAGAGCATAATGCAGAAAATTAACACCTAGATCATAAATGAAGATTCAGAAAAACTTTGTAGTCTCCAGCCCCTCACTACTAATAATCCTTGCAATTGGGTTCAACTGAAAAATGTGGTAAACTGATTTTTCTAATGCCTTATATGGGATTCTGTCCCTTATATAAGATAATTCTTAATTAAATTGGAATTCTTAAATGTTATAGAGGTACAGAGAGGGGGAGGCCATAAAAAGTTAGATCTTAGTCTAAAAAAAGTCTCTCTTTTTATTTTTTGTTTTTTGGGGGCACACCCTGTGATGCTCAGGTGTTACTTCTGACTATGAGCTCAGAAATCGCTCCTGGCTTGGGGGACCCCATAACACCAGGGGATTGAACTGCAGTCAGTCCTGGGCCAGTGCACACAAGGAAGACACCTTATCCTTGAGGTTTTAATTGCTAGATCCAACTAGCTATTCTACTCCAAATGCATAGCACAATTTCTGATGCAAAATAGGTGCTTAAAAAATATCTTGGTTCAAGTTAGTATTTTTATTGCTTTATTTAAGCACTGTGGTTACAAAATTGTTCTTGAATTTCAGTCATACAATACACCACAATACTTATGTTTCCTGTTCGTCTCAACCTCCCACCTTTTGCATTGATCTAGAGAAAGAAAATTTTTTTCTTCTCTCTCTCTCTCTCTTCTTTCCCTGTCTCTCTTTCTCATCTTTTTGATACTGTGGTTTGTAATACTGTTAATGGTGAGATACCTTGCCTCTTAGTTTCTCCAATTTCAGTGCCTAGTTCTTGTCCAAAGTAATCACTTCCAACTACAATCCTAGTAAAGCCTTCTATAGTCTATCTACACTCGCCTCTTTGTGGTGAGCTTTCTATCAAGGGCTGGACCACCTGGCCAGTCAAACTTACATTTAGGTTTGATGGAAAGATACACAGCTTACAGATAAAGAACAAAATAACAGCTCAGGAACTTTACAGACTGAAAACCAACCTTCAAACAATACTTTTAAACCATTGAGATAGGTGTGGATTTTGAATGAGGACCGATACATTCATTTTATATGACTTATTTCTGGGTTGAAGATGTCAAAGAGTTTTGCAGTTATGTGAAAGTATTATCTATTGCCATACATCTAGCAGGGTACACAATCTTTCTTAACTCTCTCTATATATTGAAATTTATATACATACATATATATATATATATATATATATATATATATATATATTTTGACCAAACCTGGTGATGCTCAGGTGTTTCTCCTGGCTGTGGGCTCAGAAATCGCTCCTGGCTTGGGGAACCATATGGGATGCTGGAGAATCGAACAGCAGTCCATTCTAGGCTAGAGAGAGCAAGTCAGATGCCTTAGGCTTGCTCCACTGCTCTGGCTCCATCTTTCAATATTTCTGAGCACAGATAAACATGAAAGTGTTTGACACAATTTTACACTGTGATGCCACAGAAAATACATATTAGAAGTATTGCTCTATCTCACTTCACAGTAGAATATTTTTAAAACGATCTAGAAATGGACCATCAATCATTTTATCATTTTTATTGTTCTATCCACAAAAGAACCACTTTCATGGTTTCTCTTTCAGATATCCATATGATTTCCCTCTACATTTATTGAAGTTTCTACTCAATGTGAAAAGATTCTCTATTGACACAACGCTAATGATCACCCCATTATTATTTCTCCTTATTTTATATCTCTTTTCTACATATCATTTATATTTATTAGTTTATTTGGTAATTGCAGCAGAAGAAATATTTCATAAGAGCAAAGATCTCCATTTTGCACACTATTATAACCTTGGGGCCTATTAAAATTAGAGCTATATTATATCTAACAAATACATACTGATTAATGAATCTTCCTTAAGGAATCTAAATAAATCCCCCAGGAAAAGAATGAACATCAACTCATCTATGTTATTCTTTACTGATGCATAACATTGTATATAGAAGATGTCAAAAACATCTATTCTTATAATAATGTTTCACATTGTAATAAGCTTCATAAGCTATGTTCTTATTCAACCTGAAAATCCAATCAGCATGAGTTGGTTGAATTGACTGATACTTTATACCTATTTTTAAGAGTTTGAGGAATCTCAACATGATATTCAAGAACAAGATGAAAACAAGGCAGTTATATTATTCCAATGTCCTACAATCTTACAGAAAAAAATTAAATAATTTCAACTGAAGATCACAATGAGTACATTATTTATCATCATGAAATTCTGGTATATTTCCCTTTTTTCAGAAGTGGTACATATTCAAGACCCTCTTACCAAAATACTCACTTCAACAAAAGAATCTCATCCATCATCCTTAGCACAGCTTTTCCAAGGCATTGAAGGCTCAGAGGCTACTTTAATCACCACTCCAGTTCCTCTGTTGAGGAACCTCCTCACTCTTGCACCAGAAAAAGTAAAAAGTGGCAGTGCTATTTCAATAAATTCTAAGATAGAGAGTTTTACCATTAAAGCACACAGAAAGCATTTTAAAACTCCAAAACTCAAGATGTGTCCAGTCCAAATAATCGTCTCTAGAATTATACCCAGACACTAGTAGTCATTAAAGCTGTCAGAGTAATTACTACGAACAGTCATGGAGGCGATCCACTGGGCAGATGTTCTCTGGAGTTATTCTCAGGATTTAGATGACTATAGAACTATTTAATCCAAGATTTATATTGTCTAATAAAAAAACAAGCACATGAATTACAGGCACCTTTTATTTCTCTTTCTGTTTCTAAGCATGAGTCACAAATTTCCTCAGAAACTCTGAGTTTGCTTTTTCCCCTCAAATATAAGAATGGTGTAGATCACACACTTAATCCAAAGCATGCCTATGCACTTGGGCACATAACCCAACATTTTATTGTTTCCTGAACTTCATCCCTATTGTTTATTTTTCTGAAGCATCACTTCTACCTCATTGCATGTGACTCCATAACTAGATCTATAACATTGCTAAGCTAGCTAAAAATGAGAAAGTCACAAGATTTTCTTGATGGTCTTAAAGCATATGTAGAAAAGGCCATCTCACTTTACCCAGCAGCTTAGCTCACCCACAGTAACATGACTTGATGTGCATTCCTCTCCCTCTAGACTTTCAAAAGTTGTTTTCTACCAGGACAATATCTGACACAATTTCTGCATAGGACATATTACAATGCCAGAAAATGGATCATCCTCAACCTATAGGGGTAAAAAATAACTAGCTTCTTTACCTTTCAATTCTGAAGTACATTACACGTAATTTCAGAATCTTCAAAGTAGGAATGAGCTCTTATTGTACCTTCTCTCTTCCCAGTCTACATGTTCAAAACTGCGTGGGGGCTATTGCCACCATATATATTAATAGTATATCCTATCCTTAAGTTATGTTTTGTGTATGTCGAATGTCCTCTGGTATTCTGCCCTTTTGTACACCCCTGTAAAGTGCATTTTCACTCCTTAACTCTATCATCCCTAACCATCTACCCTTTGTAATTTCAGTACTTCACGTCCTAATCGCACATCAATGTGGTGCACTGGATTTAACAACCACCAATTATTTTAAAAGACTTAAAATGGACACATATGGCTTTTGAATATTTTGTCTATTTTCTTTGACAGCTATAACTCTTACTAAATATTCCCTTATACAGTGAAGATTTTCCCCACTTTTTATCGTTTCTTCTCTCTGTGAGCTGTTCAATAAGGAATATTCGGTGAAGGAGTCCCTCAGTTTAATGGTTATGTTTAACCATGTCATGGGGATTTTTGGACCTGTTCTTGCAGCCCCCATATGGGCCTATAATGCCATGTGGCATTGGTCCTTTTTTGCATAGGCACATTAAAATGGGAAAATAAGTTACAAATAAGTTCTTATTTAATAGAGTTAGAAACACAGATCTTGTAGAGCAATGGATCCTTATGCCCTGAACATTGACATAATGACCTGGCACAGGCCTCAGAAGAATGGGCATTCTCCATTCACCCTGATCTAGGGAAGCCATCTACAAAACATCCAAGGTTGTCTATAACATCACCTGGAAGCAATCCTTTACCAGGAAAGACCCTACCACTGCTCTGACATTGACCTACTCAAAAGAGACTTTCCTCAACACTGAGAAGACTTAACAACAACGACCTGCTTACTGGACAGGGCTTTCTGCATTGCCCTTTAATTGTGAGGTGAAACTAGAGGAAGCTCCACACCAGCCTGACTTTAATGTAGGATATGCAGATTTCAGAATCTTTACTACAGAAACCTGATGACAACAATAGAGACGACGTGAAAAATAAAACTGTTTTTACATTACAGACAGTGACTTGGTTTGAACAAACTAGTTTGCCTGGAGCCTAGAGATGGTCTTATGCCAGGAAACTTCAGGGGTAGGGTCTCCTTGTATTTAGGCCAAGACTTTTCCTTTCCATGTCCCTCATATTTTGGTGTGCCTATGCAAACAAAAACTGCAACTCTAACACCATTTTTACGGTGCTCTTTTGGCTCCAATCCTTTAAAAAAAACCCACTCAAACTTTTGAGGTTAACTTTAATATACATATGCAAGGGAATATAAGAAAATACTATGCCTTCAAAGCTTAAGAAGTTACATAAGTTTTGTGGCCTTAGATTGCTTTGTGTACTGCTAAGACATGTTATAATGTACTACAATCTGGGGACTTGAGGCACAAAGTAATTGTGCATGGGTTCTATTTTACTTTTCTTAATATTCTTTGGCTGAAAGTTCAAAATTAAGGTATCAGCAAGGGGTTTTCTTCTAAGAATTCTGTTTATGGGCGATTGTCCTTCCACTGTAACTTTAACTTGTCCTATTTCTTTGCATCTTTGTTCTCATAATTAAAAATCAATTTATTTTAAAAAATAATGAAGAAATAAATAAGAATATGGTTGGTTAGAAAGTTTCTGAAATTTTCTCCAGATGAATTGTCTCAACAAAATTATATTGATTAGCATAGAAGTCCACTAGACTTATTTAAAATATAAATACATAAAATATAAATATGTGATGACATATTCAAATGCAAATGCTTGACATTTGCCATTCCAGTTATATAAGATATGCCTATGTTATCTCCAGCAATACTGTTTTATAATCATATATAGTTATAATTTTTTAAATAAAGCTGATACTGATAAAGTATAGAGAAATATACCTTCCTAGTCCAGAAGATAAGTTTGGTTATTGGTGCAATTTACAGAAACCTGCTTGGCAATATCTATAATTACTGAATGTGTAATTGTTTGCTCAAAAGGAGGCAATTATAAAATTTTGAATTGATTAGATTCAATGCATTTAAATGGAGACAGTACAGATAAGGGTAAACATCTTGATTTCACTTTGTGACCTCAAAACTGTCCCTGGGACAACTTCTGAATGTTACTTCCTTCATCTCTAAACAGGAAGCATAGTTCTATAGCTCTTCATTTTGTGAAGGGTAATTAATAAAATATACAGATTCCAGACCACCTTATATGAAAGTATTACAAGTCAAAGATGTGAGAATTTTACCTATGTAGAACAAAAAGTGCAGCAATTACAAGAGTGGGTAGAAATTAAGAAAAGTCAGTAGTCATAATTACTGTGGTGAAGAATCTAACATCTCAAAAGAAAATATCTGAACAATGGGACTGAGATTTTGTATGTACTTGTGAAGACCTTGAACATATTTCTATTTTCTAAAATAAATGATAAAAATAATCATACGTGGGGGCCGGGTGGTGGCGCTGGAGGTAAGGTGCCTGCCTTGCCTGTGCTAACCTAGGACAGACCGCGGTTCGATTCCCCGGTTCCCCATATGGTCCCCTGTGCTTGCCAGGAGCAACTTCTGAGCGAAAAGCCAGGAGTAACCCCTGAGCGTCACCCGGTGTGCCCCCCCCAAAAAAATAATCATGCTATATACAAAAGTCATGCTATATTGATATGTGATAAAATTATTACCTGCTAACCAGAAATATTTAAAGATCCCCCTCTAAACTGCAAAAGGTTTAATGATAAATATTTTCTGTTATTGTATTGTATATATTTCCATATATGTTCATATGATTTTATTAAGGCTATGTTTTTAATATTGTTTTGTGCTTAATTACTTTTGGTTTTGATGCTGCTATGGCTTAATTTATTTTCTGAGAATACTATGCCTTGCTCGGTTTATATAATAAATTGCTGACCTTTATATTTTATATTTTAGAAGAACATTTGAAGTCAACAGTAATCTGAATGCCTGAGATTTAAAAGTAGTGATGAAGTAATATTTTTTTCTTATTATTAGAAGTAACAGAAAAGCCATTCCCATTGGTTGTTGATCTGAGACTATATTCCCTAATTCCCTAAATTCCCTATCCAAGGGAATTTTACAACACTCCTAAAAAATAGCGAACAAATATCAAAGTCCTCAAAAGCACAATCTACCATCCAATTATATAAACTGTTTCAGGATAATGAGGATCAGAAGGTAAGTCAATCTGATATTGAATAATTTTCAAGGCAAGAATCAATACTGTGTAGAAAACTGTAACACTGAATAAGGCATTTTGGAAATCTATAGGTGGTGGTTTTGTCAGAATCATCACCAGCAGTGAAAACAAATTTATACCCAGGATATCTTTCTGCTCTACTAAAAACAAGTGTTATTCCTTTTAGAGTGGAAGTGGTCCAATGTAATAAACTTCACTTGAAGTGGTTGGCTGATATCCCTTAGGAATAGTGACTTATTGTAGTCTTGGTGCTGGTGTCTGCTGCTGACAGGTTGGACACACAGTACTGACTAAAGCAAAACCAGTCTTAGTGACAGAAGTATATGTAACTTGTCCTATGCTTCCTTTCACATCAGTCTACTAGTCAAGAATAGGGCTTGTTGGTGAAAGGATGACTAGCATCCAAAACATGAGCCATCGTGTCAACTTAATTACTAAGATCTATCTATGCTGATGGTGATTTTTGGCAAACAATTACAGGGTTACAAATATATATATACATATATGTACATATATAAACATTTATTTAAGCACCATAATTGCAATACATTCGTTGATGGGTTTCAGTCATAAAAATATATACTCCCACGTCACCAGTGCAACCATCCCACCATCAATGCCCCCCATTTCCCTCCTCTCACAACCCCTGCATGTCTTCCAAACATGCATTCATGAATGTTAGTTGTTGGTGCATTTATTTCTCTAACTGTGCACCACACTGTGACATACTTGATATCATGGGCTGATTACTTTCAAACCTCATCTTTATTGTCTCTGGGTATTATTACTATACTATATTTAATTTTTCTTAAATTCCAAAGATGAATGAGACTATTCTATGTCTATCACTCTCCAACTGATTCATTTCACTCAGCATAATATTTTCCATATATAAAAATGTATAAGGAAGGGTCTGGAGAGATAGCATGGAGGTAGGGCAATTGCCTTGCACACAGAAGGATGTTGGTTCAAATCCCGGTATCCCATATGGTCCTCCAAGCCTACCAGGAGATATTTCTGAGCGTAGAACCAGGAGTAACCCTTGAGCAGTGCTGAGTGTGACCCAAACACCAAAAAATGTATAGGGAAATTTCATGAATTTATTTTTCTTGACAGTTGCATAGTATTCCATTGTGCATATGTACCACAGTTTCTTTACTCACTCATCTGTTGCTGAGCATCTGGTTGTTTCCAGATTCTGGTTATTGTAAATAGAGCTGCAATGACTAAGGACATGCAGAGGGCATTTTTGTTTGGTGTTTTTTGTGTTCTTAGGGTATATCTTTAGGAGAGTATAGCTGAATCATATGGGAGCTCCATTTCCAATTTTTTGAAGAATCCCCATTTTGTTTTTCATAAAAGCTTGACTAGACTGCATCCCAACCAGCAATTAATAAGGGTTCCATTCACCCCACATTTGCCAGCACTGATGTTCTTGTTCTTTGTGATGTATGCCAGTATCTATGGCATGAGATGATATCTCATTGTTGTTTTGATTTGCATCTCCCTGATGCAAATCAAAATGTTGTGGAACATTTTTGTGTGTCCTTTGGCCATCCGTATTTCTTCTTTGAGAAAGTGTCTATTCATTTCTTCTCCCCCTTTTTTGATAAGGTTAGATTTTTTCTTGCTAAGTTCTGTCAGTAACTTGTATGTCTTATATGTTATCACACTATCTGATGGGTATTGGGTGAGTAGTTTCTCCCATTCCTTGGGTAACCTTTGTATCCTAGTCACTGTCGCCTTTGAGGTTCAGAAGCTTCTCAGTTTAATGTTGTCAATTTGTTTATCTCTGCTTCCACTTGTTTGGACAGTGGTGAATCAAGTCACAGTGTCATGGAGTGTTTTACATACCTGTTTTCCTATATATCTTCTGGTTCTAGGTTCTTTTATAAAAGTCTTTAATCCATTTGGCCTTGACCTTTCTGCATGGGGTTAGATGGAGGTCTGAGTTAGCTTTTATGCATGTGGCTGACCAGTTGTCCCAGCACACTTGAAAAGGCTTTCCTTGCCCCATTTTGTGTTTCTTGCCCCTTTATCAAAGATTAGTTGATTGTATGTCTGGGGAACATTCTCTGAATACTCAAGCTTAGTCCATTGATCTGAAGGTCTGTCTGTATTTCAATACCATGCTTTAACAAATAGTTTTGTAATATTATTTAAAGTTGTGTAAAGTTATCCTCCCATCTTCTTTTTCCTAAGGGTTGCATTGGTCATTCTTGAGTGTTTATTGTTCCAAAGGAATTTCAGGAGTGTTCAATCCACTTCTTCAAAGAATGTCATGGGTATATCCTTATGGGAATTTCATTAAATCTGTACAATGCCTTGTATTCCCATTTATTGATGTTAATCCTCCCAATTCATAAATAGGGTATGTGTCTCCATTTCCTTGTGTCCTCTTTTTTTCTTGAAGCCGAGTTTTCTTTGTATAGTTTTGCGTAGTTTTCTTTGTAAAGGTCCTTCACCTCTTTAGTTAAGTTGACTTGAAGGTGTTTAAGTTTTTGTGGCACTAATGTGAAT
>PVKC010045717.1:0-11380 GCA_004027635.1 Crocidura indochinensis | reverse complement strand
ATTTGGATTTTACCTTCGTGCATGATGTTAACTGGGGGTCTATGTTCGCTTTTTTGCAAGTGGCAAACCAGTTCTGCCAGCACCACTTGTTGAAGAGGTTTTCCCTGCTCCACTTAGGATTTCTTGCTCCTTTGTCAAAAATTAGGTATTTGTATTTCTGGGGAACAATGTCTGAGAATTCAAGCCTATTCCACTGGTCTGAAGGTCTGTCTTTATTCCAATACCATGCTGTTTTGATAACTATTGCTTTGTAGTAGAGTTTAAAGTTGGGAATATTTTTAATTTTTAATTTTTTTTTATTTTTTTTTTTTGGTTTTTGGGCCACACCCAGTGACTCTCAGGGGTTACTCCTGGCTATGCGCTCAGAAGTTGCTCCTGGCTCCTGGCTTGGGGGACCATATGGGAGCCGGGGGATCGAACCGAGGTCCATCCAAGGCTAGCACAGGCAAGGCAGGCACCTTACCTCCAGCGCCACCATCCGGCCCCCAATTTTTTTTAAAATTTTTTTTGATGACTCAAATATTTTAGCATAAACATATTTTGATGTTTTCTACTTAGAGAAGGTATGTGCAACATTTAACTTCTTCCTCTATTTCTTTTTTAAGTGTATTTCCCAAGACCATCATCTAATAAACAATCCTACAATAAAACTGCCTATGAAACAGATGACTTCTTCATTAGCTTCACTCTCTCTCTTCTCATTTGATCAGCAACTGATAAAGAAAATCAAACACCTGATACCCATTTTCATAATAGAGAGATTAATTCTCTCTAGAGCATGAACAAAATTCAATTTCAAAGAGCTATCTTCTCTAATCAGAAAGCTAGCAAAGTCCCCTTTCTGAAATGCTTATCTGCATTGTCTTAATTAATTAATACATTTATTTTCTAAATATTATAGATGCAGCATCAAAATTTTAATTACATGTGTATTTTAATACCCCTTGAACAGCAAACTGCCTAACAGAGGAACAGATAAGAGGCTATGGTATTAAATATTATGCAGCTCTAAGAAAAGATGAAATCATGTAGTTTTCCTCAACATAGGTGAACTAAGAGCACTGTGGTAAGCTAAACAACTTACAAAAACAAATACAAGATGATCCCTTTCATCTATGGAGTACAGAGGTAAAACAAGGGAAAGACATTATTGAATAATAAAATCCCTTGACTTTGAATTACAAAAGTGATTAACAAGCATTGAGGGAGATGTAAGGTGCCAATGAAGATCGATTTACAGATGATATAGGAACAGTAGTGATGGGTTTTGGGCACTTAGGTACTGATGGGAGCAAAGACTTTGTACATCAGCACCATAAATTTTAATGCTATAGTAACCATGTAACTTAAACTATAACAAAATACTCTCTTAAAACTCACTATGCATGTTGTGTAGAGAACGGATTAGTTTTAGTAAGGAATATATGCAGAGAGAGAAATTATTAAGACACAGTGTTCAGCTGGGGTTCAAATCAGTGTTGATGTGAGGCATTCTAAAATGTGATACATTTTAGAAAATATGTTACAATGAAACATATAAGACTCACTGACTCCTCCCAAGGAATCACTATGTAGCCCATCAGTTATCCATTACCTTTGTAATTCGATTTTCATCCTATCAGGATACAGAGTCGTCTTTATCTTTACTTAAATCTAGCCTTAAATTTAGCGTTGAAAATGTAAAAATAGGAATGCCAAGAATAGAGTATAGAATTTAAGATATTTAATTTATTAAATTATCATCTAACCAAAGAATGTTGCATTAATTTATTGTTCTATAGCAAATCCTAAGGTAATCTTTATAATCAGGATTTACACAACAATATTCTGGAAGATGGGTCTATATTGGGTCTATATTGAGATAAATGACAGATCAGGAATATGCAAAATAATTTTGTTCTTCATTTACACACTACTATTAAAATTTTATGTGTTTATTTATCATCAAGATGCAGAAAGAACTAATTTATTTTTAAATTCCAGGTATCAAAAATCAAATTAGCTATTATTTTACTAAGTTCAGTCATTCTATACACAGATATAATCACACTTTCACTCTCTTGATCATAATTATTAGTTTCTCTGAATGCTATCATTCACTAAAATGATTTTTCAAAAAAGACATAAAAACAGAACAATATTTTTGAAAAACCATTTTATTGAAATGATTGAAATCACGATTGGACTAAGTGTAGCAAAACTGCAATATGTTGGCAGTAGATTGAATAGACTCTCTCCAACACTGTAACAGGCATATGAGAAAGCAGAGAAGAAATTCACCACATTTATTAAGTGAAGATAATAGCCATAAGAGCTCTAAATACAAATCAGGTATATAATCTCTCACATATCAACTTATAGAGGAAATGTTAAAGATAATATTGAAGCTAATTAATGAACTCAAAGTAAAATTGTCCAGATAGACACAGGAACATCTGAGAAAACTAGAAAGACCTAAATAATTTGGTAGGTAAAATGAAAAAAGCTTGATGAAAGACCTTAACAGCAGAGTAACAGCAATTGAGGATAAAAATCAGTGAGCTCTAAGATGAAATACATGGTTTACTAAGAGTTCCCCATGAAAATATATAAAATATGGTTTTCTTTCTCTGCCTATCTCTATCTCTATGTTTGTCTGTTGGTCTCTCTCCTTTAATCACACACCACATTCAGACACTCTATAATCAGTTGGCTTTAACTGAAAAGGCAAATCTGAAAAATGGGCTAGAGAGACAAGTGTTTGTATAACAATATGACCTTTATAAATCCGTACCAATTTACTCATCTAAAAAAGGCAATGTATGATTGATGGTGAGCCCTAATCCAACACTAAAATCAGAAGAGGACTCCAAGATCTTTAGTTTCTTCCCACCATGATCTACATAGCATCATGGCCTCAAAGTGGATGGACTCGCAGCTTTTATTTGCTCCCACCAATCAAGTTTGCAGATGTATTGTCTGAATCTAGGCAAATTATCAAAGGGGCACACGTTTTAAATCTATGGTCCTTGAATTTGATCTGTGGAAAAGGCATGTAGGAACCCTGAGTTTGGTCTGGAGTTCAGGCACATGATTCCTTGGAGAAGCACTGGGGGAGGTTTCCAAACACTTCATCAGCAAGTCTCTTTCCAAACCAGCTAATATAGCTTGAAATGTTTAAAACATAAAGCCATCACAAAAGGGTCAATCTTAAATTTCAGAGTCTTAAAATATTGTCTTGGTTTAAAACCACTATATATTCAAATAAAATGAACTGAAACTAAGGGACTGAATGAAGGTAAGATTTTTTTTTTTACCAGATTTCATTGAAAAGACAGAGACAGTGCATTTAATAAAAGAGACTGTGTTGTAATATTAGTGTGTATGGAAATGGAACTAAATTATCACCTGATCAGGCAGTGTGTGAATGTGGTGTGTGATTAAAGGAGAGAGACCAACAGACAGACATAGAGATAGAGACAGGCAGAGAAAGAAAGCCATATTTTATATTTTTTCATGGGGAACTCTTAGTAAAAGGTACTTCAGTCACATATTTGACAATGATTTATCTTCTGTCACTCCAGTTTTGTGTTAGCAATTGTCATATAATTCAGATTATATCTGAATTTCATTTTATTTTTCATACTGCATTTGAGTATGGGCTCAGAAAGCGACTGTGGTTCTGATTGTCACTAAATAATCTGATTAGCATAAAAAGGAAAGGTGGATTTTAAAGTTAGCCTTGAAAATAAAAAAAAAAGAATAATGATCATGGAAGAGTGGAAATAAGTTAAGATAATGGCTAGGCAAAGAAAATTCTACTATCACTGGCAGCTTTGAGTAGCTTGCTATACTAGAGGGATTAACTTCATCTGGAGATCAGGAGAAATTAAATTTCTACAACATTTTAAAATATTTAAACATAAAATTTGGTACCAAGTATCAATATTTATTTTAACCATCAATTGAGAATGCCTAGCAATAAAATCGTTATACCAAAACTTAAATATTTTCTCCATTAATTAGAATTTTCTTCCCAGTCTGGCTCATAACAAATCTATTCCTGAGTTAAATGGCTCCTCAAAATTCAGTTTGATGCTCTTCTAACAGTATTTGATAGTCTTAGGATATTTCTCTATTGTTAGATTTTTTTTTTCAAAAGAGATGTGATCCTCACCTGCAGTCTGATAGTTCTACAAGACTGATTTCCAAGCAACTCGAATTTCACTGTAGTAACTAATGGAAAATTTAGTAGGAACAAAGCAATGAAGAGTGAAGAAAGGTCTGTATTACATAGGACACACAGTCAATAAGAAGTCTTATTAATATTTAAGAAAGTTAATTTGGTACAAAAAAGAGCTCAAACTTCCTGGAGTCTGACAAGTTTGAAATCTTATGTCTCATTTACAGTTACATTACTTAATGACTTTTGCCTAATTTTCTCTACATATGACATAAATAAAATTATATCGCTCATAGAATATTGCAAAATTAAAAGTTTTAAATAATCAACAAATAACTGGATGTACAAATAAAAATGAATAATAAAAATAAGCTTTCGTGTGATAAAGGCATGCAAAAAATGTGATTTGAGAGTTCATTTGAAGACAAATACCAGGGTTACAAGTGAGCTTTCCAGCTCACTTGGTTTTCTTGTCTTTATTATCATTCTCATAAGGGAGTTAGAAAAGCTCCAAGCACCATGTCATGGCATGGCTTCATTCCAAGCAAGTAGGAAGATTTTGGAATACATATCTCTTTTTTGTAAGGTAAGTAAATCTTTCCAGCAAAGTTCACCTTCCATTAGACTTCCTCTCAAGATTTACTGGTCATAATTGCATCAAAATGTTTGTCCTAAAGGTAGATAATGCTGAAAAAGTAACTGCCTAGCACTTTCTTAGAATTTTTGTTTGTTTTATGGACACATCAAGAGTTACTCAGGGCTTACTCATGGCTCTGTACTCATAAATAATTTTCTGGCAAAGCTCAGAGACCAGAGATGGTGTTGGGTATCAAACCTGGGTTGAGTACATGCGTGGCAAGTGATTTACTCACTGTATTATCACGCCAGCCCATTGTTGACTTTTTATTTTTATTTTTGAGGTTACTTTTTGGAGGGGCACATTTGGCAGTGCTCAGGGGTTACTCCTGGCTTTGCACTCAGAAATCACTCCTGGCAGGGAATCAAATGGGATGCCAGAAATTGAAACTGGGTCCATCCCAGGTCAGCCACATACAAGGCAAACACCCTATTGCTGTGCTATCACTCCAGCCCCATCAATGTTGACTTTTTAAATGATAATTGGATTCTGCAAGGAAGGAGGTTGTTGGGAACATTGTTGAGAGCCAGATCCTTTGAAATATAGCTTAGCATAAGTACAGCCATTTTGCCTTGGACAGACATTTTGTCTCAGCATTGCCCTTAATTAACCTGAACTTTAGATGTATAATTGCCAAATGGGCAGAAGTTGATGCAGACTGCCCTGCAAGAACTTGACCATACAGGAAGGCTTGTTATAACATGTATGTACTTGCAGGAGGTATGCTGGCAGAACATTGTGACTTTTATGAAGTCACCTAGAAACTGTGTTGTTCATGTAACCAACCGTTATATAACTGTTATGTAACCACTCACTATTGTTAATTTCCTATATAAGCCCTGCTTGCTTTAAATAAAATTGACACGTTGATCAGAATCCATGACTTGGTGTCCTCTTTCCTCCCACCCTTCTTTCTTTCAGGTAAGAGTCCTTTCCATGACCATGAATAACTGAAAGCTGCAGGCTGGCTCAGGAGATGAATGAAAGGATAGTGTGGAAACACCCAACAATTTCTACCACAACATATGCCATAACTTAAGAAGTAGAGAATTTGCATTAAGTCAAACATACTTGATAAGTCTTAGTTCTTTTGTTATAATTCTGCAATCTCAACTCCACAGGTAATATATACTGATGTATAATATATGTATAATATATACATTCCACATGTAGCAGATATTTGTCATTGATATTCTGAAGCCTCCACTTCTCATCACTAAAAGCTCCTTACCATTAGTAATTATTCCCAAAGAGACTGTCATACTCCCTTGTGTTATTATTGTACTGGTAGGAGTCAGAGTTTCTCTTTTACATTTTTCCCATATTTTTCTACAACAACCAGAAGATGGCATATGTCTTAGGTAGAACAAAGTACCTTCTTTAGGTTTTTGCATTTTGAATGAGTGATGCAAAATCAAACAACAAAATGGGGGCAGTAGAGGAATTTGATCACTGAAGTTTTCCTGATGCGTGATCCTTATCATGTTTGCTGACATAGCCTCTAGAAGATATTTCTAGATCTTCTCTTTTGAATTTACCAATACACCTCCCTGTAAATCCTGGTAGTATTTGCTACAATAAGCATATGACTGCCTCTTTTCCCAAAGAACTACTCCAGGCAGACAGAAAAGAACTCTCCAGAAATGACCGAGAGTGGTGATTTCCTGATTCCAACATATATTCTGATATAAAAAGTTAAGGGGCATAGTTCTCTTGAATTCTACTTTTGATAATGTGAAATGCCACAGCATTTCTTTATTCCATGGCAAATGCCATGACAAATATTTATATCAGGAAAAATGACCAGTATTCTAAATAAGGTTTTGCGCCTTTCCTCAGAGTGCAAATTTATCAGAACTTTATTGCCAGGGATTATTGAGCTTCATTCAGAGAAAATTTACAGTCAATGGATGATTTTATTGAGAGTAACAGAAGGTTTTTCTTTTATCTCCAGGTGAAAAAATATTTTCAGAATATATTTAAGTTCCAGAGATTCTGGAGGAATTAAAGAACATTAGACATTACATGGACCATAGTTTTTACTCGCGCATACTTATGTTTTACATATTTCCCCTAATTTTGTTTTGGTTTTGCCCACACTAAGCACCTCTCAGAGATTACTCAAGGATTATTACTTCTGGGTGTTTTAGAGGACTCTATCTCATACCAGGGATCTAACCTGTTTTGATACATTTTAGGCAAACACCTTACTCCCTGTACTCTTTCACTGCCCCCCCAAATGTCTTTATATTCATAAAACTTATCATGTAGAGTGTTCAGTCCTTTCTGCCTATCTGACTCTCAAGATTTCCATAAATTCTCTAAATCTAATTATTTTGCAGCAAGTTTCCATTTTTCTTAAAGAGATTTTCTATTAGTTTCTATTTTGCCCCCAAATATTAGAATAAAAGTGACTCAAAGCCACCTTAGTCTAGTGAGAAATAGTTTAACAATAAATATATCTCATAAGATTAAATCTATAAAAAATGTGTGATCATAAGTAATCAAGTGATGCAATCTGCTGTGTTAAAGATGTTTAAGAAGTAAATGCCATCCTTCTCATTCAGTTACATTAACTTGATTCTATTAACAAACAAAATGCCAATATTCATTAAATACAATTATTATGTAATAGATAGCATTCAACATTATTATTCTCTTCAAGTTAAATCTTTTTAAAAATAATATCTTTATTTAAACACTGTGATTACAAACAGGACTATAGTTGAGCTTCAGTCACTAAAAGAACACCCTCTTTCACCTGTGCAATCTTCCCACCACCAATGCCCCCCATCTCTCTCCTGCCATACCCCCTGCCTGTGTTCGAAACAGGCATGATACTTCTCTCACTCATTAACATTGTCATGATAGTTGTTCGTGTATTATTTCTCTAACTGCACTCACCTCTCTTTGAGGTGAGTTTCATATCCTGAGTCGGTCCTTCTGGCCCTCATCTCTGGGCATTATCACAATAATGTGTTTAACATGAAACTATTATGCTGATTGAAATAAGTCAGAGGGAGAGACTTCTGTATGGGTTTTAAGAAAAATCTTCTATTAAATCTTCTAGGAATAATCTTCCCAGCATAGTATGACAACTTCAGAAATAGCCTATATTTGCAATCAGCTGCATTAAACTTTGTGGATACCAATGTTTCAAGTTAACCTCAAAGTTCGATTATGCTTTGAAAATATGAAAACTTTTAAATTATTCAATATTTTTACATTTAATCTAATGAATATAACCACCTTAATAAATAAATAAATAAACCATAGCTTTGTTCATATTGGCAACAGAAATAAATACCTCCTAAAATTCAAATGTAAATATGGAAATATAAAGTCTTTGACTTGCTCTACTAGCAGTTAATTTTCAAAGCTCTATTAAGTTTTCTCGAAGGATGGTACAAACAGTAATTTATCCTTGTGTCTGTTGGCCAGTGGGGAAGTATGTTGTTTGAATTGTTCATAAATCAGAAACTCAGGCATCTAACGTATGGCCATGTATATATCCTTTTAGTCATTTTACTTCAAAAAAAAAATCTCCCATTGTTCACTACTACATTAGTTTAAAGAAACACTTTAAATTGAGGTCTTCCTTAATGAAAGCTTCAGGTGAAGAGTAGAAAGTCCTCTTTTTGAGAAATATTATAGGAAGTTGAAGTGATAGCACAGCAGGTAAGACATTTTGCTTTGCACACAGCTGACTTCAATTTAATCTGTGGCATCCCATATGGTTCCCTGAGCATTGACAGGAATGACCCTGAATATAGAGTCAGGAGTATCTCTTGAGCACCAATGGGTATAACCCAAAATATAAACAAACAAAAAGAATTTTTTAAAATAAGCACTTTCAAATTTATTACTTTAACACATGAATTTTTATTTTTACAAGTGGCATTTGATTAACGTAAGATAAAGTCTAAAAATGTACTACAAACGCTATTTGCTAATGAAGCCATGGGCTGTGGGTAGTGATGATATCTATGATTCATCAATAGTAGTAAATATGCACACTAATGGGGGAGAAATGTTCAGGAAGGGTTTGTATAATAAATCTCTGTCCTGTCCTCTTAATTTTTTGTGACTCCAGAATCTGAGAAATAGATATATAATTAAAGAGCAGTCTTTTTTCACAGCACTTATTTATATGGAACTTGGTTCAATGTTCTAACTTTCCCACCAACATGTGAGTTCCTTGCCATTATCTCTTATTCAAATGTGACAAAGTATAAAATTATGACTGACTAGAAGGAGAACTAAAAACACTAAGGAAATAAACCATCTATATTCCATATCTTACAAGAGAATTTTGTCTTTAATTATACAAATCTCCTTCCAGCTACTTTTCAATGTGTACTTGAATTACTTTCCTCTTCTCCCCAGATACCTTGGTGGTAATAAATAAATTAGTTCCCTATCTTAAAGAAACACTTATTTTAAGGTCTTAGTTCATTATGAAAAGAACAATAAAATATTGTATTTGAACTACTGATAAAAGTAAATTCTCTTAGAATCTATTCATGCCTTACTATTTCTATAATTTATAAAGTTTATAAAAACAACAAGATCCTTGGTAGAATAGTTTGCTTCAGAAGTTATGTTGCTCCCGAAATCAATTTCATGATGGTATTTAGAATGCAGTCTCTTTCACATCTTCCTACATGAACAAATGCATGCAACAGCACTCTCCAATGAGAATGAACTGCACGTGTGTACATTTATTTTGTTCTTGGAGAAGACATAGGTTAGTAATGAAAATATCACTTAGTTATTTCTCCAAAATCATGAAGTATTATGTTTGTTTTAGCTTTATGTTCTATAGTGACCTTGCTACACTTTTAACAGAATATTCAGCATATAGCTCACACAGAGCCACTTTACATGGGAAGGAAAAAGTTCAAATAGGTACTTTCTCATTCTTTAAAGATTGGGCACTCTCACCCTTGACTCTGTTCTCTGTGCATCACCTGTGACTCCTCCCTTGTGCCCAAGTTCAACAAGGCCTGGCTTAATTCCTGCCACCTGCACCTCATGAGAGCACTCGGAAGAGAGGCTTGAGATGTGATGCATTGAGGTCAGTTTTCACAGGAAATTCCACCCAATTGTCTGTGTCTTGTCCCAGTTCTAGTGATAACTTGAATTGGTAGGAGCATTTAAATCACAGTATTAAGTGAATGTTATAGTTTTTGTTCCATCTCCACTATAAAAGAGTAGATTGCTAATCATTTGCAAGTATACCTCTGAATTTGGAAGATAAAAATGAACACAAAGTGCACTAAGTTAAAATATTGTCTATTCAGACAGGAAAGAAGGAAAAGAAAAACTTTAGTATTTTTGTAGAGAGTCTTTCTTTGCTATTTAGACTTTTGTGTGTGGTGGAATATATATATATATATATATATATATATATATATATATATATATATATATATATATGCAAGGCAGCACCACTTTTTTCTTTTCTTTTTTTACTTTTTATTAAATCTTTATTTAAGCACCATAGTTACAAACATGTTTGCAGTTAGGTTTCAGTCATAAAAAAGTATATCCCACTTCACCAGTGTAACCTCCCACCAGCAGGCAGCACCACTTTTAACAACACAGAAGAGGTAATATGTCTTTAAATTCATAAATTCAATTCACTGAATCTAATTGTTTCCAAAGAAGATGTAATTGGGATTTTTCTCTTCTGTAATTCCAAAAATGAAACACAGCATTTTGGAAGCTAATTTGAAAATATTTGCTTAATCAAGTAAGTATTTCTCATGATATACAACCTTTGTAACAACACATATTTTATACTTTTCTCATAACTTAAAAATTCTTCCTGCCAGTGATATGCATGGGTGATAGTCTTTCTCAATCCACTAAAATAATTCTAACAGTTTTTCTTTTAATTTTAATCATTGTATGTTCACTGTTATGTGTATTCTGGAAGAATCACTGGCAGTCTAATGCCTACAGAGACTGGAAGCCCAAGTGCCACAAGCAGGGCAGAGATATTGGCCATTTGAAATTACTATCCCGTAATGACCATAAAGGAAAAGGGCATGTGTTGGATATACAGACATTCAGGAAATAAATATACTTAGCTAGAAAGATGGTAGTCTGAGGAAAGAAGCTAAACAAATAATTTAGGGACCCTCATTACTAATTGCCAGACACCAGAACATTAGTGAATGATCTATTGATGGAGGTCCTGATTCATTTTTTTATCTGTCATTGATCCAGAGACTTGCACTAGCTACATTAGCCCCAGTGACATATAAAGTCCTAATTATGTTAGATTATCATAAATAGATAACAGTCTATTAACATTTGCCCTTCTGTTTACTGTTCAAAACCATGTTTTCTGGTTATAAACAATAAATACTGAACTTGAAGGATAGTCAGGGCTCTCATTCCAAGAGGACATGAGGTCCCTGATGCCATACTTTTCTTCTCTCTCATTCTTCTTTCTTTCTTTCTTTCTTTCTTTCTTTCTTTCTTTCTTTCTTTCTTTCTTTCTTTCTTTCTTTCTTTCTTTCTTTCTTTCTTTCTTTCTTTCTTTCTTTCTTTCTTTCTTTCTTTCTTTCTTT
>PVKC010045716.1:0-12524 GCA_004027635.1 Crocidura indochinensis | reverse complement strand
GTGTGTGTGTGTGTGTGTGTGTGTGTGTGTGTGTGTGTGTGTGTGTGTGTAAAGAGAAATCGGTACAGAAAAGCACATCTGCAGACATGGTACCAAAATGGCAAATGTGCACAATGAAAGAGTGACCTCTAGGATACACTAGCACCACAAGTAAAATGAGCCAGATTTGGGCATATAAGTAATCCACAATAATCACAATTTGAACATTTTAAAACTTCCCCTGATATTTTTTGTTGGTTTGTTTTAAATCACCCTCAGTTGTGCTCAAGGTTAGTTCTTGATTCTTCTCTCAGGAATCACTCTTGTTGTGGTTTAGGGAACTTTATGGGGTGCTAGGGATAGAACCCAGTTGGCCACGTGTAAAGCAAATGCCTTACCTGCTATAATATCTCCAGCTCCTTTTTTTTTAGTTTTCATGCTCAGATGGATGAAATTTGAGGTGATATTCTAAAAGGATTTTTCTGAACCTTTCTTAAAACAGTAACAACTAATGATGTTTTGTTTTCTTTTTCTTTTTCTTTTTTTTTTTGGTTTTTGGGCCACACCCGGTGACGCTCAAGGGTTACTCCTGGCAATTTGCTCAGAAGTCGCTCCTGGCAGGCACGGGGGACCAGGGGACCGCAGTCTGTCCTAGGTTAGCGCAGGCAACTTATCTCCAGCGCCACCACCCGGCCCCCTATTTTTTTTTTTAAATCATGTTAAGGGTTAACCTTCATTTCCTATAAAAGAAACAACGATGTTTAACCAAATGGTTTTTAAAAAGCAGATATGAAAAAATAGCTTCAATAACTCATACTAATTCAAGGTCTATGGTTAATGAGGCAAATGAAGTGCTCTCTGAGGAGATAGAATCATACAGAAGCAGCATCAAGAATCTTCAAACCACTGCTGGCAAAAGATACTGCAAGTCCAAAATACCCCCTAACCACCTACTATTCAGCCTTTACACTGGGGGAAAAAAACTTAATTTCATTCTAATTTTGCAGATGGTAGCTAAAATAGTGCCTGTACAATTATAACACAAGTGACTGCTGATAGTCTTCACTGTATGGTTCTTAGCATTCACAAAATCATCTCATTCATCTAAAAATTTTACTAGGTAAAGCACATACTCGTTCAATCATGCACAATAAGACTATGATCCACCCTATAGAACCCAAGAATTGCAGGATACAGATAGATCAGATTTGTAAACAAAATTGCCACGGCATACGTAAACTTTTATGGGAGCTCAGCCCACCAGATGTATCCTCAGATTTTCCTGGTGGGGAGAACTGAAATAACCCCTACGGGATTCCTCAAAAGGTCTGCTGTGGATGCCTTTTTCCCCTGCGTGGATGGTTAAGGAATTTCTGAAGAGATGCTGAGCTATCTCTTCTTTGTAAATCTCAGACAAAAGTATGGCCTCTATCAAATAATTTGGCTCAGAAATTCCAGCATCAAAGATACCAAGAGAACCCCTTTTCTGGATAATATTTAGCACCTTAAGCAAAGACAATATGTCCTTGCAGCTGCAGTTTCTGGTAATCAAGGGCGAAGCCAGAAAGCAGACCCTGGGCTATTAAATCTTCTTATAATAGGGAAATCACACCTAACCACACTTAAGGGGATTTGACTCCTTCCTTTACTTGACCTCTAAAACAATAGAGTCCATCCCAGTAAAGATCAAGTTCCTAGATGTTTCCTACTTCCTCCTAATCCTGATTTTGCATTTGAAGTAAGCTTGCAATGAGTTGCCTTGAGTTGTAACCTTCTCCTTTGTAACTTAGAATTTTTACAGTCACACCCATAGCTTAGGTATTGTTACTGTTGTACTCTGCTTTGTTTATTATAATTATTCTTCATCTATGGCTAATTTTATCCCTATAAATCTCTCTGCTAAAAAAATTAAACTTGTTGCACTCCTGCCAGAAAACGTGTTGACCCCACATACTCTGTGCCGTTTCATTATTTTATATTTCATATTTCGCTGTCCGTGCAATCCACTCTCTCTAAAGTAGATAAACCAAAATATCACTAATGGCTGTAGGACAGAAGCCACCTACAGCACAAAATCATGAACTGGATAGTCTTAATTGTACAGAAATATGATAAATTCATCTGAGATGAATAAAGATCTGATAAAGTATAGATGCATGTTTATTTTACTAGCATTAATTAGTCAATGACTGTATAAGGCACTGGGGGTAAAAATAAATCCTTTCTGAGCTCATATTTATTTAGAGTTTGAAGGACTCAGACAATTCATTCCAATTTAATATCATAAGGCAGCCTGGTCTAGTGAATTAGCATTCTGTTGACAGTCACAGAAAGAAAGGATAATTTAGCTTCCTTGAATGAAATCTTTCTTTGATCCGAACTTTTATGAATGATTTGGAAGGAAAGTGAAACCTTGTTATTTCCTTCAGCCCTTCTACCATGTACTAAGTACCTATTAAGCTCTGAACACTTCATAGCACTTTCAAAATGCAATCATTATGAAGCACTGTACATGTTTTTTTTGTCATTTTACTGAAACTTTAAGTTTGTAAAGTACCTACTATCCCCTAACAAACACATACATGTATGAAAGAAATGTTCAAATTAATAGTAAAGTTTTGAGCTGGAAAGTGCAACGTGTCAAGAGAAAAGTCATTATCTTAAGTTCTTTCCTTTCTTGTGGCTCATTACCTCTTTTTTTTCTGCTTTTTTCTGGCGCTGATTATTTTATACCCATCCTAACTAGTCTGTCTATCTTCCAAGTCTACTCACTAAGAATATGAAATACATATTTATTTTACTTGCTTAATTAGTCTTCCTTTTAAGTCGCTCCCTGTTTCAGGATAAACTCCTTCAGAAGCTGCTCAATGTCTTTTACAAATGCATTGCTACTCACTCTCCCGCTTCTTTCCTCTCCTAAGTCTTTTCTGAGGCCAAATGTTTTATTTCTATGAACTATATTATTATCTTTCTGCCCACCAATCCAAACAACTGTGTGTCCTTATTTTTGTGACTGAACTGTTCTTTCTTTAAAGACACTATTTAAAAAGTTTCCCTTATGCTCATAGCCTGCATATTCATATTCCATAGGAACTATGTCTACTCTAGAACATCTAGACAACATGTTCTGTTGTCTGTGACATTCACTAGACCTGGAGTCTCTGGATATTGGGTTGTTCGGGACTTGTGTATGCGTGTTTAAATAATGTACATACTTTATACTATGACTGATAAACAGTAAAACGGATTTATTTTGTGGGCAGATAAATTACTTATTGATTTGAGGGTTTGATTGTAAAATTTTATTTTATTTTTTTTAATAATTTCTTTACTTAAGCACCATGGTTACAAACATGTTAGTAAATTTTAGAGGATACTCTCTACCACTGGCTTTCAATTGCTGGTGCAGGTATAAAATGGTTGAAAAAAGACTGCTCTATGGTCAATAAGGAAAAAGTGACCTTTTCCCTTATAGTTGAATAGTAAAGATGTTACACTTGGTCTTTCAACTATTCAACTTTGCCATGGTAGTACAAAAGTGGCCACAGGCAACGTGTGAATAAATGGACATATAGTGTTCCAATAAAATTTTATTAACAAAAATAGATGATCACCCTGAAGGCTGTCATTTGAAGGATCTAGGCTTTATATCATAGGTCACACACATATTCTGCAGATTAAATCTGCTTTAGAGCACACTTTTGTTGACGCTGAGACACTGCTCCAGCATCTCACTCAGTATAAGCACTTACTGCTTCTGTTGGTCTGCAGGGTCTTTTCTTTACAAAGAAGTTTGAGATATTGTCTCTTGAAGAAAATAAGCAAACATGTTCTCTGCCTATTTAAAAAGACCTAAGTTCCAAGCTCAAGGTTTTTTTTGTATTTTGTTTTGTTGTGTGTGTGTTTTTTTTTTCTTATTATAAACTAGTGTTTGCAGGTTTTCTTGACCTTTATCAATTTAACTATGGAACCTGGGCTTAGGAACCAGGACAAATACTAACATTACTAACAGTTCCTTCCATGAGTTTTGCCTTCTGCTGTCAGTTATAAAAATAGACCAGACTAAGGAACAGTGGGCTAACATATCATATTTTTTAGATAGACATAGCTAACTATGTCTATTAAAATTTGAATGATTTTACTCTAAAATCATTTTTTTAAGGACCAGAGTAATAGTACCACAGGTAAGGTACTTGCCTTGTACAAAACTGACCTAAGCTCCACCAGGAATCTTCCCTGAGTGCCGAGCCAAAAATAATCTCTAAGCACTGTTGGATGTGAATCCAAAACTAAAAACAAAAAATTTCCAATCTTGGGTGGGGGAAGTGACTCACTGGTACAACTCATGTTTCTCCTGTGGAGACCTAGGTTTGATCCTTAGCACTGTACCACACAACTATATTCACCCCTACTCTCCACCCTGCTCCCCCATCCCAAGTATTTGTCTCTTTTCTTTAAGACATTAAACATTTTACTAAATGTTTACTACCCTTAAAATATTTTTACCCTTAAAATATTTTAGGAAAACATTTTGATTCCTTACTGATTCAGTGTTCTATTACTGATGCTTAAATTGCCACAATAGTAAAAATAAATACTGAAGAGGAAAACAACACCAGCTAGACTGATTAAATTTTAATGGGGATTGGGAGGTGTCTTTGGGATACACAGAGTAGTGCTTAGGACTTACTTCTGGCTCTACAAAGGAACCACTTCTAGTGGGATTAGGGAGTCTTAGATGAGGTGCCACAGATAGAACTCAGTTGGCCACATGCCGACAAGCACTCTTTGTCTCTTTTAATATTAAAAATAGAAAATATTAGTTAATTCTGGATCATGTTTCCACATGACAACATATGACAAGTATTGAATATTAGCCGTCTCCGCAGTTTCTAAGTTTCTGGGATATTTGCTAACCCAGACTGCTTCCCTGGGTCTATTCCTTGTGTGGTTGCTGTGCATTTGAGCTTGAATCACCTGTCTTTGAAGCCATATGGTACCAACTCATTTTAAATATGAAATTAGGTCCAATCTGGACTTTAGAAAGACAACTCTAATGAAAGACAACTGACAATGTATAGATGAAGTACAGCAAGAAAATGTAAAGGTAAATACTCAGGATAATGTTCCAAGAAATAAAAAAATAACATCAAAAGAAGGCTGACTAACAGTAAGATAAATTTGGTAGATAAAAAGGAAGTGATCAGTTAGAGAAATAGCTTGAAAAGTTGAAGATCATGAGCATGACCAGGAGTAATTCCCTAAGCCTTGGACCTAGAATATTCCTGAATCACCCCCAGTGTGTCCCCTAACCAAAGAAATTATTCCATTGAATTAGAGAAGGGTATTATATTCCTATGTGTTGTGTAGTAAAGGACACATAATTACACATGTATGACCACCAGAGAATGATGTCACTACTTAATAGTGAAACAGGGTAGAACTTAATAAAACCTTAATAAGGTAGGATCTTCTTAGGATGGTGGAATAGTCAAGAATAAAATAGTATGTGAATTTATTGCACTGAAAGTGCTATTTTGTGGATATGTTTTGGGTAGCAATAAACCATAAGAAAAGTAATTGGAAACTTGATGTGTCTTTTGCCTAACTATCTTAGTGATTGTAATGAACGGTAGATATTACTATGTAAGCAATACTTTATATAAGCCTCTCAATGGGAAAGAAGTCTTTTATTTCTGTAGAAAATAAATTAAGCCAGTCATTGATAATTCTTTTTTTGTTGTTCTAATAGCTGAACTACCTTCTAATGTGTGTGAGAACATATTTTTAAAGGGACAATATTATAATGGAAAAACAAATAAAAATTAGTTTGTGGAGACAACAATGGGAAATCTTCAAGGACCATGAAGTAATTAAAGAAAACAAGCAGACTAATGAAAGAACCATGACCTTTGGTGACAAATGACCTAGAGTAGAGAGGAGATATAAAGTGAAAAAGGAATGAAAATGTCAGTCTTTTAGCCCCATATCCAAAGTCAAGAGGGTTTAAGGGAAGTAAAGATGAAAAGTCATTATCTACTCTACACTCAGTAAATTCATGTACATTACAGAATTTCTGTTCGTTTAGCCACATGACGTCCACTCTCAATCCTTTCCATATTCTAAAAAAAAATTATAGGTATGCAGACAATATCTAGTGTAATATATAAGGGAGAGGGATTAGCAAGAATGGAATCCACTGCTTTTGTTTCGAAGACTTCTCATTTCTATTTGCTAAAACACTGTGTTTGATATCATTGTTTTTGTTACCTATTTACAAGTCTCACCAACATATTACTATAAATGGTTATATTTTTCTTTTTATAAGTTATCAGCACTGATTTTAGTTGTTATGAAACACCTGAAATTATTTTTTTCTGGTCTTGGCATAAAATGTCTTGATGACCTACAGAAAAAGTTCAAAAGCCATATTTATGAAATATTTTGTATCATGTGTAGATGTGTTTCTAATTATTTTTGAATTTTGAAGCCAGTTTGTTTCCTGTAATCATATAAAATAAATAGCAAAATATGGTTTTTATTTGTTCAGATTTGAGCTGTAGACATTGCTTCTCAGTAATATTAACTAAGTTATTTAATTCACTTCTGTTTAAATATTGATAAAGTTTGTTATTTGTACTCCAGATTCTTACACAAGTAGAATAATTTAGATAATTAATAGAATTTTTGATACATTTCAGAATAATTTAAATTAATATTTAATTCACATTTCTGTTTGATATCATATAAAGTAATGATAAATATGATTATTTTGGCAACTAGCAATTCTTTAATAGCATTCTCTTATGGATATGAAAATGTTTAAATATTAATTAATTTAGTACTATCAGAACTGCATAGTTATGAGGCATTTCCAAATTTGGAAGAATTTCCATTACCTAGTAACTGGATAATAAAAAAAAAAGAAACTAACGATTCTCTGCTAGTTTTTATAGGTGACAGATAAAAATAAAAATTTCTAATAATCTGGGAATGTTTCATAATTGAACACTTTGTAGTGATTCTCTAAACAGCAAATATAAGGCTTCATTATTGACTGGGTCTTGAAAGTATATCCACATCCATCTCGATACCAAATAGGTTTTCATTACTCGAGTTGTGTGTGGTTGTAAATGAACCAAAAAGAACATGGTGCATTATTTTTTCTACATTAAGTGCAGGCATTATCCTTGCCACACTATGTGTGCGGTTTTTATGTAATGAGAATCCTTTTAGAGACAGTTTGGAGGTACATGTTCTCTTCAATCTTACACCTTTTTTGAAGAAGCCCATTTTCAAAGTCACTTGCAGTAAGTGAATTATGCCCAATCTAATTATCATGCAGTGCTTTGGGAATTTACTCTAAATGGCTGCTATTAACATAAACAAGTCAATTTACATGTCGCAATGAGGTTCAGGTTAAAAGAAATGTATAATGGATTTCTGTATATTTGTGATCTCCTGTAACTGTGCTTTTATTTTTTTTTAAAAAAGAATAATAAATAGGTGGGATGATTTTTTTCTGAATAAACTTTACTCTATGAGAGAAATAGAAATATGAAGAGAACTTCTTCATAATTCATTCTTCATACTTTGTTCTTCATAAGATAGTTCTTAACCACCAGGCGCGCATATTTGTTGCATGCCTACTATGTGTAAGTAAGTTAATGCTGCCCTGATTTTTCTGTTGAAATAGGGGAGTGATGATAATATTTGATTCATTTATTCAGTTACTCTCTCACTCTCTCAGTCAATAATTACTGTGCATTTACTTGTTCAAGTAGATTTTAGACCAACATACTGGACAGTAATCTAAACACATCTATCTTCAGAGAACTAACTCAGAGCCTGATTATTATAATAGTGTGTATCTCCTCATATCCCTGAAACCAGTTTTTTTTAGTCTAAAATTGGTTTATAAACTTTCATCATATAGCACTTTAATGATAAATTATTTTTAAATAATACTGTATAAACTTTTGAAGATTTTGTGACCAGACCAATAGCACAGTGGTAGGGTGTCTTGCAATCAGCCAACCTGGGATTGACTAGGGTTTGGTTCCCAGCATCCTATATGGTCTCCTGAACCTGCCAGGAGTAACCGCTGTGTGCTTTCCCCCCAAAAAGAATAAAATTTTGGAGATTCACATTCAGGTCATATCCCACATTTTTGAAAAAATAAATCATAAAATTGGTGATGATTCTGAGATAAAATGTAAGGATGAGTTACAGAAGAAAAAAAAGAAGGGTAGATGTAGTATTTGTATGATAATTTATACATAGTTTTAAATTATAACAGTATTATAATAAAAGCTTAGTATTGTCTCAAACATTTCAGCTAAGTATTATATATTTTCAACTACAATATGTTACTTTGTTTCTAGTACATTGTTTTAACGAGATAATTTCTCATTTTGGTTTTTAAACAAAAGCAAAGCATATATATCTGAATATAAATTCAAGTGAATGATCTGAAAATATATTATGTAGAAAAAATAGTTTTCAGAATGTAAACTAGATTTTGAGGGAAAACTTCTATAGCAACTGAATTTTTTTCTTTTTTGGTTTTTTGGGCCACACTTGTTTGATGCTCAGGGGTTACTCCTGGTCAAGTGCTCAGAAATTGCCCCTGGCTTGGGGGGACCATATGGGACAGCCATCTTTCCTTGGCTAGCACTTGCAAGGCAGACACCTTACCTCTAGGGTCACCTCGCCAACCCCTGAATATTTTTTTTTATTATAAAGCCAGGGGTCAGAGATGTAGCTCAGTGATAGAGTACATGCCTCATATCTATGAAGCCCTGGTTTGATTCCTGCAATTTTTAAAAAATGGAAGAAAGAGATAAATAAAGAACAAAGTAAAGAAAGGAAATAAATTAAATAAAATCTAAGATAAAATCTAAAATACCTAATTAATCCTACCTATAATTCTGGTCTTAAGATTCTAAAGAAATCTTTTTAAATGATCAAAATACATTTCCAGACTTTAAATGTGTAGTTTGTACTTTTAGTTACTGGGATTGGAAAAAAAAAGACTTTTAAAACTTTTAATTTACTTTAAAATTTTAAACCTGAAGGGAGAGAGTGGGGGGTGTCTAGTCACCTTAAAAAGAAAAGAAAACAGTACTGTTGTGTTCATAGTTTAATCTGTGGATTGCCAGCAGTCCACAGCCAAGAAAAGTTGGGTGTCAGATCTCCAGATCTCTGCACTTAATCTTTAGTATGTTCAGAACTGCAAAACGGAAATAGAGTAAATGAGAACAAGATAAAACTTAACCCAACCTGCCTTTAACTTTCCAGGAATGTGAGCCAAATAGCACAGGTAATAAAATAGCCCTCATTGGTTTCAGAGTGGGACACAGGCCATGGCTGATACAGACTCTCTTGACATCGCCACTCAGGGCAGATTCTTGGCAGTAAAACATTGAAATGATAAGTGGCAGAGAAATAAGGCTAGAAATACTTTTTTCCTGTATCAGATTGAATATAGGAATACAAGGACTGGACTTCTACCAAAGGAAAAAAAAATCCCACAAACACCAAAAATCAAAAACACCCTAAGGAAACAAAGGAAGACCCATAGAAGTCACTAACACATCTCAAGTGCCTGGCAGAATGTAATGAATCTGTTATTTCAATCCTTATGGAAAGGAAGAGAGGAAAGTAGCAAAGTTCAAATATTCTCTCCTGGATAAAAAAAAACCACATATAAATGCCTGTCACCTTGGCCTCTTTGATGAGATTTTTGAATAGCTTCCCAGAGTAAGTCACTTTTTATGTGTTCTTACCTAGAGTGAGTTTCACATTTGCATAATGAAAACCAATGTAAACACTGCCGTTCCTGGGCTCAATTTGAAGAAAATACTTAAATGGGACAGAATGTATGTCAAAAATTGAGACCTCTATCAGATCACATCAAAAGAAGAAACTAAATTACATTTTGTGAAGTATCTGTCCAAAAAGGCTCTTTTTAAATACAAATTTTAAGATTTTAAAATATGATAGAAAGCTTAAAATATGATTTTACTTTCAAGTGAACTTTTCTCTAAGGACTTTGTTATAACTTATTGCAGTTCACATTCTTTGCATTGATTCTAGATTCTAGACTTGATACTTTAACATTCACAAACAGTATAGCATGCTATTTCTTACTAATTTTTAAGCATACTCTTTGAAATTGAGATGGGAAATTATGTTTTTTACACTGGTGTCATTTTGGCTTCTTTCTCCATTTCTTAAGCTACCTTAGTTTAATCTTCTTAATTACTTATTTGCTTCTGGATTTCCTTTACATGTCACTTGATCATAGAGAGCAGGTGTCCTATTAGAGAATAAAATAATGTCATTTTCTTCAAAGGATGGTATATTCCTTTAAAAGAATGAGTTAATTAGCCTCGTGTGGTCTGCCCTTCCACAAGGATAACAAAGTACTGTCATAAACCTGAGTCAATAAGAGATGAGCCTCTTTGCTTTCCTGGAATGACTCTCTATCAGCCTTCCAGGCATATACCCATCGAGGAACACAATCTAGACAGGGTGGTGGAAGGGTCAGGAATGAAGACTGAGGGGTGGAAAATATTTCAACCTTTTGTTTCCCATTACCACAATGATTTTAATTCTTTCCAAAGTATATACTGTTGTAATAAAAATAGATTCATGGATGACTTGAGTAAATTAATCATCAAGGGAACAAGGGAGCTACCATCACCCAATGTTGGGGAGACTTTCCACTTCTACCTAAGTTCAGTTAGAGGGTCTTTCTTTATCCCATAATTTTAGATTAAAAAAAAAACTAAACAAAAGCAATGGTAGCAAAGTAGTATAATAAAAGCTTCCCCTCTTATATCTAAGTGTACCATGGAATCTTTTATGATGATGAAATTTATGAAGGGGAGCAAGTATGACACTGAATTTATAGGTGCTTGGTTCAATGTTTTCAATTGCTATTTAAAAAGGTGATGCCTTAAATATTGTCATTTGCAATTATTAGATTTATATTTTCTAATTTAGTACTTTGGAAATATGCCATAAATATAGTCTAAAAATAATAGCACTTAGATTAGACCTGGTATAAAAACAGATTCCTGGATTCTGTTCTATCATTTTTGTGTTATCTCCAATAACATTAAAATTTATCAAAGGAATACTTATAAAAGTGTATAAAGTTTGAGAATCATTACCTCTGAGATGCCAAATTACAGAAAAAATTGACTATAGCTTCAATCAAATAAAAATTGTGGGGGCCGGGCGGTGGCGCTGAAGGTAAGGTGCCTGCCTTACTGTGCTAGCTTGGACGGACCGAGGTTCGATCCCCCGTGCCCCATATGGTCCCCCAGGCCAGGGGCGACTTCTGAGCGCATAGCCAGGAGTAACCCCTGAACGTCACTGGGTGTGGCCCAAAAACCAAAAAAATAAAAAGTAAAAAAAAATAAATAAATAAAAATTGTGATTATATGCATTAAAAAGAAGAAAATATCTAAAACCAGAATTTAAAAAGGGGCTTATAAATGAAAAATTATAAGTTACCATTAAAGAAAGAAAATAAATAAAGAAAATAAAGATATTTTGTGTCTATGGATCAGAATATAAATCAAATCTGTCTGCTTTGGGTATTATATCCTTATTTTTCCCCCTTCCCCTTTTTTCTCCCTTCCCCATGATATCCATTTTAACAATATCAACAGGTGTAGAGAAAATTTGTACAAGATTTAATATGATTAAATAGTTTAAAATAAATTAAATATTTTAAATGATTCAAAGATATTTAAATCATTTTAAAATAATTTATTATTTAAAAAACCCCAACTCACCAAATTGAAGACAGGAAGAACTTACCTCAATTTACAAAAGGGCATGCAAAACAAAACCATATATAACATTATGCTAAATGACAAAAGCCCCAAAGCATTTCCTCTAAGATCATAATATGGCAATGATGGCCACTCTCATGACTTTCATTCAACACAGAACTAGAAATCATACCCATAGGCATAAAAAGAAATGAAAGAGCTTTAAACGAAAATGAGATAAACCAACACAATTTGTACATAACAGGATATGAATAGTAGAAAAGAGTTTTTAAAAAACTCCAAACTTGGGGCTGGGCTGTGGCGCTGGAGATAAGGTGCCTGCCTTGTCTGTGCTAACCTAGGACGGACCGCAGGTTTGATCCCCCGGTTCCCCATATGGTCCCCCGTGCCTGCCAGGAGTGACTTCTGAGCAAACAGCCAGGAGTAACTCCTGAGCGTTACCGGGTGTGGCCCAAAAACAAAAAACAAAACAAAACAAAACAAAAAAGCTCCAAACTTGGTGAGAAACTGTGAGTGCTGCCTGTGTATGTTTGTCTCCTGTCCTGTTTCCTAAACCTCTTGGATTTGATCCTGTGTGAGGGTTCATCCACAGATGGCTCCCCTTCCTTGAAGGCAAGTCGACCCACCAGAAAGGGCGGAGCCAGATGAGCATGACCACGCACATCATTTAGTCAAAAAATACCACCACAACACGTAGAAAAACCCACAATACAAGTGTGACAATGGGGACACAAC
>PVKC010045715.1:0-11366 GCA_004027635.1 Crocidura indochinensis | reverse complement strand
GAGGAATCTTCATATCGCTTTCCAGAAAGGTTGAACTAGACTGCATTCCCATCAGCAGTGGATAAGAGTTCCTTTCTGTCCACATCCCCGCCAACACTGCTTGTTCTCATTCTTTGTGATGTGTGCCAATCTCTGTGGTGTGAGGTGGTACCTCATATTTGTTCTGATTTGCATCACCCTGATGATTAGTGATGTGGAGCTTTTTTTTCATGTGCCTTTTTGCCATTTGTATTTCTTCTTTATCGAAGTGTCTGCCCAAATCTTCTCCCCATTTTTGATGGGATCAGATGGTTTTTTCTTGTAATGTTCTGTCAGTACCCTGCGTATTTTGGAGATTAGCCCCTTATCTGATGGATATTTGGTGAATAGTTTCTCCCACTCACTGGGTGGCTCTTATATCCTGGGCACTATTTCTTTTGAGGTGCAGAAGCTTCTCAGTTTAATATATTCCCATCTGTTGATCTCTGCTTCCATTTCTTTGGAGAGTGCAGTTTCCTCCTTCAAGATGCCTTTAGTCTCAATGTCATGGAGTGTTTTACCTACATGTTGTTCTATATACCTTATGGTATCAGGTCTGATATCAAGGTCTTTGATCCATTTGGATTTTACCTTCATACATGATGTTAGATGGGGTCTGAGTTTGCTTTTTTTGCAAGTGGCTAGCCAGTTCTGCCAACACCACTTGTTGAAGAGGCTTTCTTTGCTCCACTTAGGAATTCTTGCTCCTTTATCAAAGATTAGATGATTGTATGTCTGGGGAACATTCTCTGAGTACTCGAGTCTATTCCACTGATCTGAGCGTCTGTTTTTATTCCAATACCATGCTGTTTTTTTTTTTATAAATATTGCTTTCTAATACAGTTTAAAGTTGGGGAAAGTAATGACCCTATATTCTTTTTCCCAATGCTCTTTAGCTATCCAAGGGTGTTTATTGTTCCAAATGAATTTCAAATGTGCTTGATCCACTCATTTGAAGAATGTCATGGATATCTTTAGAGGGATCCCATTAAATCTGTACAATACTTTGGGGAGTATTGCCATTTTTAATGATGTTAAACCTGCCAATCCATGAGCAGGGTATATGTTTCCATTTCAGTGTGTCCTCTTTTATTTCTGGAGCAGAGTTTTATAGTTTTCTTTGTATAGGTCCTTCACACATTTAGTCAAGTTGACTCCAAGATATTTGAGTTTGTGTGGCACTAATGTGAATGGGGTTGTGTGTTTTTTTTTTGGTTTTTGGGTCACACCCGACAGTGCTCAGGGGTTACTCCTGGCTCCATGCTCAGAAATTGCTCCTGGAAGGCACAGGGGACCATATGGGGCACGGGGATTCGAACCGATGACCTTTTGCATGAAAGGCAAACGTCTTACCTCCATGCTATCTCCTGGGCCCCAAGGTTGTTTTCTTAATGTCCATTTCTTCCCTATTATTATTGGTTTGTAGAAAGGCCATTGATTTTTGTGTGTTAATTTTGTACCCTACACCTTACTATATGAGTCTATTGCTTCTATAATCATTTTGGTAGAGTTTCTAGGGTTTACTAAGTAGAGTATCATGTCATCTGCAAACAGTGAGAGCTTGACTTCTTGCTTTCCTATTTGGATTCTCTTGATATCTTTTTCTTGCCTAATAGCTATAGCAAGCAAGTGGTGAGAGCGGACAGCCTGTCTTGTACCAGAATTTAGAAGAAAGGCTTTTCGTTTTTCTCCATTGAGGATAATATTTTCCACTGGCTTATGGTAGATGGCTTTAACTAAATTGAGAAAGGTTCCTTTCATTCCCATCTTGCTGAGAGTTTTTTAAATCAAATATGGGTGTTGGACCTTATCAAATGCTTTATGTGTGTCTATTGATATGATCATGTGATTTTTTTTATTATTATGAGAACAGAGATGCAAAGAAAGAGGAAAGGGTAAAGTTACAGTGGAAGGACAATCACGCATAAACAGAATTCTCAGTAGTCCCATCGATGATGGTCCAGTCTTGAACTTTCAGCAATGAACAAGAAAAACAAAACAGAGCCCATGTACAATTACTTTGTCCCCCAAATCTCCAGATTGTAGTACATACTATTTCTTAGCAGCACATAATATAATCTAAAGACATAAGAGAGATATGTTGGGCTTCAGAGAGCCAGCACAGTTCCTAGTGTGATTATTTTCCTGCATGTTTCAGTGGTGTTCTTTCATTAGAAAGAGCATGGCCGCAAAGCGAAGGAGAGCAAAGTGCTTTTCTGGAGCCTCCAGGAGGGATATTTTTCTGGGCCCTTTTCGGCCCATTCACGAGAGGTTCAGGCGACAGGACAGTAGAAAAATATGCACAGGCAACACTCACAGTTTCTTGCAGTTGGGAACCACTGGGCAGGTGCAGGTTTTCCCATTCTGATGTCACAGTCAGGGAGCCTGCCTTTTGGCAACATTTTGCTCATAGCCTGTTTTCACTTTTGGACACAGTCTTCCTCGGTGTTCTGGCCCTGACTCAAGGCCTCTAGGGAGCCATTTTGCTGAGCCCTTTTAGGCCCACTCACAAGAGGTTTAGGAGACAGGACAATAGAAAAATATGCAAGGCAACACTCCAGTTTTTAGATTTTTTTGAGGTTAACCTTTGTGATCATTTTATATATTCTAGAGATCAACCCTTTATATCATGTGTGGAATGAAATATTCCCCCCTCTGTTATCTGACTTTTAGTTTTAGTCAATGTTTCTTTTGCCATACAAATAAATTTTAGATTAATGTAGCCACATTTATTCAGATTTACTTTATAGCCTTTTTCATTGGCTTGATATTGTTGATATTACTCCCTTGAAGTCTATGTTTCGGAGTATTCTGCCTATGTTTTCCTCAGTGTACTTTATGTATTTATGTCGGATGTTAAGGTCTTTAATCCACATTGAATTGACTTTTGTGTGAGGTGTGGGAAATAGATCCAGCTTTAACTTCTTACACATGGTTATCCAATTTTCCCAAAACAATTTGTTGAAAAGTTGAATGAGTGAGGTGCCATGATCCCTTTCTAAGAGGAAGACACAATTAGGTCATGCATACTATGGAGAGGATTCAATGAAGCTTCCCTTCCTTTCAGGAGGGCCAGATTCTGGTGTGACTCACAATGAGGGGCTACACGGAGAACTCGCTGCCATGACATGGGTTGTAGAAGGCCCAGCCAATCACGAGTAGTTGTGCATGCTCAAGAAATTCTTTAATTATAGTCTTACAAGTTTATTAACTGCCTTCTTGAAAATCCCATTATATGTAAAACCTGGCTTTGCTGCTAACCTAAGTGCAGCCATATTAGGGGGCTTATATTACAAACTCATTTCAGTACATGAACAGGAACAAGGCTAAAAAATAACAAAATTCAGTCTCTGGATCCTGACCTTGCAAACATATAGCAGATCCAAATGGTTGACCACAAAATGCAGAATGGTCTCATATAGAAGCCAGAAGAGCATATAAAGTGAAAACCGTCCCTTGGGTCTGTAAAGATAAGATTTTCCTTTTACTAAACATACAATTTTTTTATGATGCAATATGAGAACAAATAGTTTTAAAGGTCAAATATGACAATGTAGAAACCTCCTAGACTCTGTTTAGAAATGACTTGTGAGCTACTGTACATGTGGTTGCCTAAAGAGAGGAGACCCCAGCATACTGGTAAATAAATGGACTCAGATCCAAATTCACTCCTGAGTGTGATCTCTGTTCCCATTGTCCATTCCTGCACCCACCTTTCTAAAGAGGACCCTGCAAATTCTCTTAGTATTTGGCCCAGGCTGACTTTAGAGCTGTCTTTATTCCATTTTATGTTCTTGGCTTATTTGTCAAAGACTATTTTTTATAGTTGGTGAGTTTGCCACTGGATATTCTATTCTGATACATTTGTCTAAAAGTCTTTCTTTCTTCCAATGCCATGCTGTTTTGATAACTATATATTTGTAGTACAGCATTTAGTTAATAAGATGCTTCTCATTATTTTTGTTTTTCAGTATAGTTTTGGCTATACAGAGTTTTATATTTTTCTATTTAAACTTGATAATTAACTGCTCTAAGTCCATGAATATTGTTGTCTGAATTTAGATAGGGGTTGCATTAATCTATATGGTAGTTTAGTTAAGATAATAATTTTATAGCATTCATTATTCCCATTCATGAGTATGAAATATTTTTCCATTCCTTGGGTCTTCTTCAATTTCTTTTTTCAGTGTTTTGAAGTTTTTTGTGGTAAAATACTCTGACCTCTTTTGTTTGATTGATTCCTACTTCATGTTTTTTGACACTATTTTAAGTGAGATAAACACTTTGATCTCTTTCTTCTCTGAGACATTATTTGTATAAAGGAAAGCAATAGATTTTTTTTTTTGGTTTTTGGGTCACACCCGGCAGTACTCAGGGGTTACTCCTGGCTCCATGCTCAGAAATTGCTCCTGGCAGGCACGGGGGACCATATGGGGCACTGGGATTCGAACCGATGACGTTTTGCATGAAAGGCAAATACCTTACCTCCATGCTATCTCCTGGGCCCCAGCAATAGATATTTTAGATTGACTTTGTAGCCGGTCACTCATTAGTATTGGTTTATTGTTTCTAGGAGTTATTTTTGTGGATTCTTTAGAGTCATCAATGTATATCATCATGGTATCTGCAAATATATATCATTTGAGTTCCTCCTTTCCAATTTGGATCAACTTTATTCCCTTCTCTTTCCTGATTGCTGTTGCTAGAAGTTCTAAAATTATGTTTAGAATTTTTTTAGAATATTCCATGTTGCTGGAGCAGTGGTGCAGCGGTAGAGCTTTTGCCTTACACTCATCAGACCTAGGACGAACCGTGGTTTGATTCCCGGCATCCTATATGGCCCCCAAGCCAGGAGCAATTTCTGAGCACATAGCCAGGAGTAACCACTGAGTGTCACCTGGTGAGGTCCAAAAACCAAAAACTAAAAAGAAAAGAAAAGAACAGAGACAATGGACATCCTCGCCCTTTGCCTGACCTCAGTGTCATGCTTTCATTTTTTGCCAGTAAAATAATATTGGCTATGGTATTTTTATAGATAGCTGTTTCTTTCTTTAGAAAGATTCCTTCCACCCTTGTTTTTCTGAGTGCTTTAATCTTGAATGAGTCTTGAATCATGTCAAATGCTTTCATTGCAATTGATATGATGATAGATTTCTATTTTCCCTTTTCCTGATGTGATGTATGATGTTGATTCACTTGCATATACTGAATCATCCTCGCATCTGGGGTGAATCACATTTGATCACAGTGCATACTTTTTAATGTGCTGATGACTTTGATCTGCTAAGAACTTGTTGAGGATTTTTGTGTCAGTGTTCACCAGTGAGCTGTAGTTTTCTTTCTTGCTAGTATCTCTGTGTCTTGCAAATCAGCATAATATTAGTTTCATAGAGGTATTAGGGAAAGTTCCCATTTTTTCAAAGTTTTTCAAGAGTTTAAGGATCAATTGTAGAGCATTCTCTTAATGTTTGATAAAACTTAACCACAAACATCTGGAACTTGACATTTCTTATTGGACAGATTCTTAACTGTTTTAATTTCTTTTATTGTGATTGGCCAGTTTAGGCTATGTATTACCTTCTCATTCAGTTTTGTGATATAAAATATTTCCAGAAATCCATTCATGTCTTCTAGGTTCTCTAGTGTAACAGAATACAGTTTCCATAGTAAGGTCTCATGATGTCTTGGATTTCTTGAGATTTTGTTGTAATATCTACCCTTCTATTTCTGACCCAATTTATTTGCGAACTTTTTCTTTTTACCCTGTGAGTCCTGCCACTAGTTTGCCTATATGTTTATTCTTACAAAAAATGCCCAGATCCTTAAGTAATGAAAATTAATTCACTGTATTGTTTTCTTAATTTCTCTAGCATTGATTCCTGCTCTGGATTTTATTATTTCTTTTATTCTACTTGAGTTTTGATTTTTTTTCCAGAGATTTAAGATGTTCATTTAGTTGTAAATTTAATCTTTTTTAATCTTTCCTTATGTTGGCCTGTATTGCTATGAGTACCCCACTTAATTACTGGTTTTGCTGTGTGTTGTAAATTGTGAATTGTAAATTTTTCATTATAATTAGTCCCACAGATTCTTTTTATTTCTTCTTTGATTTCTTCTTTGATCCTGCAGTTATCAAGCAGCATATTATTCAGTTTCCAGGTGTTAGAATTTCTCCACTTCCTCTTTTTACAATCTCTCTTTCTTTGGCATTGTGGTCTGATAAAATGCTTATTATGATTGTTATATTTGTACATTTTTAAGATGGACTTATGTACTAAAATGCGATATATCCTATAGAATGTTTTTGTGCACTTGAGAAGAAAATATATTTAGCTTTTGGAGGATGGATGACCCTGTATAAATACATTAGTCCCAGATCTTCTAGTTTCTCATTTCTGGCTCTTATGTCCTTCCTAATATTCTGCCTAGTGGTGTTTGAAATATTCCACACTATCATCTTTCCATCTTTGTGTTGCATTGTGTTTGTGAACAAAAGCCTTCCATACTTAGCTGAGCCAACATTTGGTGCACATATATTGATTAGAGTTAGTACTATTTGGTCTATTTTCCCCCTGATCAATAGTAGTATCCATCTTTGTATATAATTATTTTCTTGATGGAGAAAGTAATTTGGTCTAATATAAGTACGGCTGTTGCAGATTCTTGCTTCCTTTCTGTGGCTTGTATAGTTTTCTTCCTTCCTTTTACTTTGAGCCTGCGTTTATCTTGAGATTTTAAATGTATTTCCTGTAAGCAGCAAATGGAAAGGTTCTTTTTTCCTGTTCTCTTCTCTTTCTTTCTTTTGATATGAAACTTTTTTTGGTGTTTTGAACCACACCTGGTGAGGCTCAGGGGTTAATCCTGCCTATGCACTCAGAAATCTCTCCTGGCTTGGGGGATCATGTGGGACGCTGGGAGATCTAACCACAGTCCGTCCTAGGCTCGTGCCCGCTTCACGCCACCACTCTGGCCCTGATGTGAAACTTTGAATATGTCATTTCACTCTTTTCTTGCCTAGACCATTTCATATGGGATATTTGGTATGACTCTTACGGTCTTTCCTTACTGTTTAAAGTTTTTCTTCTCCCTTTGTTTTTTGCCATTTTGGTTACTATGTGTCTTGGTGTTATTCTGTTTGAGTCTATTTTGTTGGTATTTTTCTTTTAGCCTCTTGAATTTGCACAGTGGCTTCTTTCCAGACAGTATGAGAATTCTCTACTATTATCTTTCCGAAGAACAAATGTTCTTCCCCTTCCCCCTTTCCTCCCTGTATAGTATTCTTATAATTAAGAGATTATTTCTCTTGTCTTTGTTCACTAAGTTTCTTCCATTTTCTTCCATTGTGATTTCTTTCTTTTCTTCATTAAATTCTTTACCATTTTGGGCTTGTAATTTGTCCTCACGTTCATCTATACATTTCTCTCTCTGTGTGATTCTGTTTCTATGGCTTGCCAATGTGTTCTTCCCTTCCTTCAATTCCATTTGTATGAATTCTCTCATCTTCTGAAAGAGTTCCTGGAATTGGTTGAATTATTCATCTATTAGTCTTGTTGGTTAGTGCCTTCTTGGTTTCTGTTAAGAGTTGATTTTAGGTTCTCTTTCATCAGGCTCAATTATTTTGATAAACTTGGGGATTTGGCCAGGTTTCTCTCCATCCCCAACTGCAGTAGACTATTGTTCTTTGTATTTTGTGCATTGGAATGGTGGAGTTTGGAATTCCCATTACCTTAGAATGTGATCTATTGAATTCATTATATAAATGGTGCCTACATGTACATCTGTTTACAGGTTATTTTCTTAACTCTCCAGGGTTACAAAAATAATTGCCAACTAATTAATTTGTTTGGTGAGCTGAATTTTGAGGCTTTATGTTGTCTGAGGAAAGAAGGGTTAGGGCTGACCTGCCTGAATATATCAGATAGAAATGTGTCCTTGTTGTTTTGGGATGGGAGGGCAGATAGACTTCAGGATGAGTGACAGGTTGAGCCTAGAGCTTGGAGAACTGGAACTGCGAGTTGGGGTGGGAGCATGGAAGATTCAGATTTATATTCAGGACTACAGGTCCTTTCCTTTGGTTGATGCACCTGGGACAGGAGGGTAGACAGACATCAGGATGGGTGACAAATTAGACCTACACCTTGGGGAACTGGAGCCATAAGTTGTGCTGGGAGCCGGGAGGAATCAGGTTCAGATCTAGGATTCAAGAGTACTTTATGTCCTTTTATGTTCCCACTTTTCTTCATTGTTATTATAGATTGTTGCTTGCTTTGGCCACACCCTCAAAAGATTGCTCAAGGGATTACTTCTTGCTCAGTGCTCAAGGGTCACTTCTGGCAGGGTTTGGGGACAATATGGGTGCCAGGGATCTAACCCTGGTCAGGTACCTGTAAATAAAGCATTTGATCCACTGTACTATCTATTTGGCCATTGTGTGGTTGTTACTGTGGTACTGGCTTTGCTCATAAGCCTGGTTGTAATACTTGCAAAATTTTGTCTGTGCTGCTTGCTGTAATTCACACATCAATTTTGTAGAGCTTACCAAGATTTTGTGCATGCACTCTCGGTAGTGAGTACTTAAGAGTACTCAAGCACAGACGTTTTGGTTGTTGGGGGGTCACTTTGGTGCTCACTCATGTGCTTACTAACTCCTTACTGTGACTACCGCACATCTTATTTTATTGTGGTTGTCACTGGGAGGCTCATACTTCACTTTGTGAGGTTCTTACACACACATACACAAAGATATGCACACACCTGGCTAGGGTACAACTTGCATTATCAGAAACCTCCTCAGACAGCACATCTTCCAGGATAAAGGTTTGTGCATTTTAGACATTGGGGAGTTCAACTCATGCCCTTTTGACCTTGTAGAACTAAGTCTGCTAAGTTCACTGGGGTCAATCGAAGAATATTAAATTTATGGCAGATGTTGACAAACTATGGTCCTTAGGTCAAAATTTGACTGCCAATTTATTTTGTAAATAAATCTTTATTGGACAACAATAGGTACCAGGTAGCCCTGAAAACCTAATATAACTTACTCTTTGACTTTTATTGCAAAAATATGCTCCTTTCTGCTTTATAGCAAGATTTAATTTGATTTCTACTAAGGAGTGTTACCAAGAAACACTACTAAGACTGAAAAACTACCTGGAATTTTGGAGAAGTTAGTTGAAGTCCATGACTGGTAGAAAGAATAATCCAAAACTGAGAAGTGAAGAATTTGGAGAACAGTGTTAGTGGGAACAAGAAAATTAGAAACTTCAGAGGCCTTAAGGTATAGGGTTGGAGTGGAAGTCTTTGGCAAAGAACATGATCACAAGGGTTATTTGTAGATAATTTATTGTGGATAGATATTGGTACATAATGCCAAGATTCACTATCCTTACTTTTGACCCTCCTAAAGCCACATACTGTACAGCTAGTTAACACTTTCCATAAATTAGATTGTTGCTGATATCTTTTATTTTCACCATCTTCATCATAATTTATGTTACTTTATGTACTGGAGGAGTTCTCTTATTAAAGTCATTTCTTATTTAATATTCCTATTGTCCTGAAAATTAGAACTTTTGGTGATATTCTTTAAATAATTGATAGGAAAAGTAAGAGAAATTTTAGTGCATATTTCTGAGATTTAATCCCAGTATCCATTTCCAAATTCAAATCCTAAGCTTTCTATTTGCTTATTACTAGGAAATCTATTTGTGTTACACACTGTTAAATATCTATAGGCCTTACTGCCAGTTTAATTAGGGCAGGCACTTTGACCTTTTGCTTCCCTGTGTGATGTGTTCAATGAGTGATTGACTCAGGGTTCTATTTTTAGTAACAAAATAAAAACAAAACCTATTACATTTTATTTTACTCTTAAAATCTAAAAAGAAGGAATTTTTATAGAGTGCACTTGTGGCATAAGAGAAATATTGAGGACTATTTACACTAAGTACGTGTGCTTTTCATGCATGTACATATTGAAGAAGGGAATCTGAGTGGAAGTTATTTTCTAAAATGTCTTTCAGTGAGAATATTATTTTAGGGAGAAAAACCAATCAATCAAATTAATTTAGTTTTCTTTCCATAGGCAAGGTCTATTCATCTGAAAAACATTCCTGAAAAGGAAGTTTATAGATAATAAGGAAAAACGGGTGGTTGGAGATGATCCAGCCGTTGTTTATATTGTACTATTCCTGACATTTTAAAGAATATAACTGCTTTTATGGTTAGAGTGTTGGAAGGGCTCTGTTCTAAAACCATACCGCTAAATAAGGAGAAATTTTCTCATGTATATTGTCCAGTGAAGGAGGAGCCTGGGGAAGAATGGAGAGAGCTGTGTCTATTATTGCAAATGTCAGTCAGACAAATAATTTAATAGTAGTATTAGAAAAATAGTAGTGATGTGAGGTAGGTGCTTGAAATATGTAAATATTTTGGCCGAGCAGTAATGAGGTATAAAATTGATAAAAGAGGTGAGTGATAGACATCTACAACATAAAGTTGATGTGTGAGACATTTTTATATATTTTTATTTTATGTTCTTACTATATATTGAGTGCCTACTCTGTGTTGGGCACTGTCTTTGGTCATGGGGATCCAGTCAAACTTAGTTCCTATCATCATGAAACTAAAAAAATACAACAAAAAAATAGAACAGGATTCTGGTTTTTTTTGTTATTGTTGTTGTTGGGAGATTAGGACCCTAAATATATCCAATAGTGTTTGGGGTCCATTCCTACTTCTGTACCCTTGAGTAACCCCTGGTGGTTTTGAGGGATCATATATGGTGCCAGAGATTCAAATGAGTTAGCTGAATACACTATAACATTCTAAATACATGTACCATCTCTGACCACAAGCTGACACTTTTATTGGCTGTTAATAAATCTTTTTGGCTTTTGGGCCACAGTAGAGCTACTTCTGACCTGGTACTCAGGGACTGTTCTTGGTGGTACTCACTAATTCACTGAACTCATGTGGTGCTGAGGATTGAATTGGAGTCTTCTTCATGTAAATTATATCTCCAGTGTAGTAAAAGCCTCATTCCCCAGTTCCAGATGGATTAGGACAGTGGTCGGCAACCTTCTTTTTTTTTGTTGTTGTTGTTGTTGTTTTTGGGTCACACCCGGCAGTGCGCAGGGGTTACTCCTGGCTTCATGCTCAGAAATTGCTCCTGGCAGGCACGGGGGACATATGGGGCACCAGGATTCAAATATAAGACCTTTTGCATGAAAGGCAAACGCCTTACCTCCATGCTATCGCCTGGGCCCGAAAACCTTCTTTTTGAACTGAGCCAAATCTTGCCAAAACCACGATTGAAATTTATTTTGAGAGCCACATTTTTTTGTTTT
>PVKC010045714.1:0-11368 GCA_004027635.1 Crocidura indochinensis | reverse complement strand
CTGTAGTGTCAATACAGTTTTATTTTTCATGCAGTCTCTATTGTTGGCATCAGGTTTCTGCATTAAAGATCTTGGAATCTGCACATCCTACATTGAAGTCACACTGGTGTGGGGTATCCTCTAGTTTCACCTCACAATTAAGGGGCAATACAGAAAGCCCTGTCCAATAAGCAGGTCATTGTTGTTAAGTCTTTTCTGTGTTGAGGGAAGTCTCTTTTGAATAGGTCGTTGTCAGAGCAGCGGTAGGGTTTTCCCTGGTAGAGGATTGCCTCAAGGTGATGTTATAGACAATCTTGGATGTTTGGATGTCTTCCCTAGATCAGGGGTTAATGGAGAATGCCCATTCTCCTAAGGCCTGTGCCGGGTCTTTTTATGCCAATGTTCAGAGTGTAAGGTCCCATTGCACTACAAGATTTGTGTGTTCCCATCTTTATTAGATAATAATCTATTTGTATGTATATTATTTCCTCTTTTAATGTGCCTATGCAAACAAGAAATAAAGCCACGTGGGGTTATCAGAGTATATGGGGGGTGTAAGAACAAGTCCCACCATACCCATGATTTGGTTCCAACATAAGCATTAAACTGAGGGACTCTTTCACCAAATGCCCTATTGAACAGTTCACAAAGAGAAGAAAGAATAAAAAAAGGGGGAGGAATCGCCCCTGTATAATATTCATCGAGAATTATAGCCGTTAAAGAAAACACAAATAAAATGTTGAAAAGATATACGTGTCCACTTTATGCCTTTTGGAGTAGTTTGGGGGTGTTATCTCTGTGGCACCACTTAGGTCAAAACAGGATACAGATCTCTTAAGCTATCCTTACTTACTATAATATAGTTACTACTTGGGGGGAAATGCTCACACCTAAATTATTCTGACCATGTGATAGCATTGTAGGTGAATTTTTTTCTTCCTTCCTAGACATTTTTATTTGTAAATTCCACTTGAAGAACATGAACAAAATTTACATTCATAGAAAATAATTTTAAACATGTGTAAATTCCCCAGCCCTCCAATAAACTTACCCTATAGGAAAAATTTCTATGTCTGTGGTGCTTTATGCCAAAGCTGTTCTAGAAACATTGCAGATAAGAATCAGAAATACACAAATTTAATCATCTGATAGTCAGTGCTAAACTAATGACTGAAATGAAAAACAGCATCTTATTTTTATTTCCAAATGAAAATGAGATTGTTGTATATTCCAATGAAGCATTAAATCGTCATAGTAGCTGCCTTGCTGTGTGCTACTTAGATTTTACAGAGAGACTGTAAAACACAGGAGTAGAACTTTTAGCTTACAATACCAGAAAGCACCAACATCCTGCTGATATATGTATTTAAAGTAGATAGGTTTTCAAATAGGAAATTTTCCAGAAGTCTCAATACCACAGTAAAATGTTACCTGTATTTAGATTTTCATTTAAAAGTCAATAAAGTGAGCCAGGAAAAATGCAGCTGAAGCAACTGGAGAGAGACTCCATTACACTTTGATATATATTCTTTTATGGCATGTATTTTTCCTAGTTTCACCTAGGCCATTATATTCTGAAAATAAAGTCAGGAAAAATATTTGCTTTCAGTTTCATATGCCATCATTTTTAAAAAAAAAAAACTTTTATAGTACTGATAATCAGAACCTTTTCCAGGTTGAATGTTTTGGACTTGCCAAAAACAAATATTTAGGACTATTTATTTTGCCCTGCCATTTTGTTTAATAGGGTAAGGGAAATTTGTCTGCATAAATACACTATTACAATTCTAATGCCTGATAAAAATCCCTTCTCATTAGTTTTTATTAGACTTTTAGTACTTTGAACTTTTCATCTTTTGGGTAGATTTTGTCTTTTATCAGTGAATATTTGCTTCTCTTCCTAATCAATGATCTCAACCTGAAAACTGTAAGAGAAATAACTTCTGAATAATAATGACTTTTCAATCATTTGCAAATGATTTTGCTTTGCCTCCCTTTCTCTTGCATTCTTGAACTTTGATTAAAGAGAATTTTGCCAAAAAAAAAAAAAAACACAAGATTTGACTAAAGAAATTGAAAAAGACTAGCTTTGCAGTTAATTTTATGACTGCGTTCTGGATGATGCTTTGTCAATCAAGGAAAAAAATGATCTCTAAAACAGAACACCTGAGAATATATATGTATTCATTCTTATAATTCTTATTATTGTATGTTTTATATATAAATAATGTATTTATATGCTAGATAGTATGTATAAACCACTTGAATATAATTATATAGATAAGGAAAATCAAAATTCATGTTGTCAATAGCCAATCAGATTTATATGTGAGGAAAATATCACTTCTTGTTGAGCATTTAGATATCTTCAATTATTTTAGGTGCTAGAAGTATTGAATGCTCGAAAAAAGAGGTGAAATAGAAATGACTGAACAGTGAGCACCTTGGTGGTGTTGAAGGTACTATTGCTTAGTATATAAAAATAATGAACTGGGGGCCGGGCGGTGGCGCTGGAGGTAAGGTGCCTGCGCTAACCTAGGATGGACTGCGATTCGATCCCCTGGTTCCCCATGTGGTCCCCCGTGCCTGCCAGGAGCGACTACTGAGTGAATAGCCAGGAGTAACCCCTGAGCATCACCGGGTGTGGCCCAAAAACCAAAAAAAAATGAACTAATACAAATATAACAATTTTATATAAACTAAAAATTAATAAATATTAGCCAGACTTTGGAAACAACCAAGATGCCCTTCAACAGATGAATGGCTAAAGAAATTGTGGTATATATGCACAATGGAATATTATGCAGCCATCAGGAGAAATGAAGTCATGAAATTTTCCTATACGTGGATGTACATTGAATCTATTATGTTGAATGAAATAAGTCAGAGGGAGAAAGATAGACACAGAATAGTCTCACTCATCTATGGGATTTAAGAAAAATACAAAACATTACTGTAATAAGGCCTAGAGACAATAGAGTTAAGGGCTGGAAGCCCTAGAAAAACCAGCTCACAATTTGAAGCTCACCACAAAGAGTGGTGATTGCTGTTAGGGAAATAACTACACTAACGACTAGCATGACAATGTTAAAGAATGATAGAAGTCGAATGCCTGTCGAGAATACAGGCAGGGGTGGCGAAGGAGAGCGGCATTGGTGGTGGGAATGTTGCACGGGTGAAGGGGGATTTCTATTTATGACTAAAATCCAACTACAAACATGCTTGTAATCATGGTGCTTAAATAAAAATCTATATTAAAAACAGTAAGAAATAAAATTGTCTAGATAATTAATAAAAGAATCATAAAGGACTAGAAAAAGGCAGGTACATCATATTTTTTGTGAAGCCTACATTGACTTCATATGAAGAAGATAGACATTTTGCTAGTAAATCAAGAACAATAATTAGAGAACTTTATAACAGGTGGGAAGAGAAATAGCATGCAACTAACCCTGCATGGACTCTGGTTCAATTCCCAACATCGTATATAGCCCCTTGAGTCCGCCAGGAGTGACTTCTGAGTGCAGAGCCAGGAGTAACCCCTGAGCACAGCCAGATGTGAACCCCAAACCACCAAACCAAAACAAAACAAAACAAAAAACCTTTACAACAGGTGCAATGTTAACAAGGTACTATCACTTTCATGCACTCATTCAATAGTTTCAGTGACCATCTGCTATGACATATTGCTGTACTAAACATCACACGCAAAATTAATGAGTCCTTACTTTCCTTGAAGTATCAGATGAGAATGATAGATGTTAATTACAACTGTGATCAAACCTTTTAAAGTACAAGATGCTTAGAATTCAAAAAAAATTGATGTCTAAAATTCAGAAGACAATTTTAACTCATAGGATTTTCTGAAGGTGTTAACTAAGGCAAGTTTTTGAATGAGTTTACTGTAGTGTTGGGGAAGCTATTTTGCTAGAGGAGAGCTATCTCCAGATCAGAAGAAAGGCACAGGACATGATGTTCTTATGGCTCATTTTTCATTTTATTTAACTTATTTAAAAATATCTTGATTGGGGGTTGGAGAGATAGCATGGAGGTAAGGCATTTGCCTCGTATACAAAAGGTGGGTGGTTTGAATCCCAGTATCCCATGTGGTCTCCTGAGCCTGCCAGGAGCAATTTCTGAGCATAGAGCCAGGAGTTACCCCTGACCACGGCCTGGTGTGACCCAAAAGCCAAAAGCCAAAAAAAAAGGCTTTATTTTTCTTTTTATTGATATAGTATACTCTAGAATTTCATGGATTTAACACTTCTATAAGATTATAGGAGTCAGGGCCAGAGCAGTGACACAAGTGGTAGGGTGTTTGCCTTGCACGTGCTAACCTAGGGTGGACAGGGGTTCGATCCCCCCAGCGACCCATAGGTCCCCCAAGCCAGGAGCAGTTTTTGAACACACAGCCAGGAGTAGCCCCTGAGCATCACCTGGTGTGCACCCTGCCCCCAGTTAAAAGATTATAGGAGTCACTACATACACCACCAAAGTTCTAGATACATCCCATAACCAAACCATAACCCCTAATCTAACTTCGCCATAACCACCTTATTGTCTAGTAATCATTGTATTTTACCAAGTTTAGAAGTTTTTTGGTGTTGATTTTTATTTCACAGATGAGTGACACCATATACTAGCAAATGTCTTTACTTTCTATTTTTACTTAACATAGTCGCCACAAAATTCATTCATTTTGTTCTAAGAGGCACAATTTCAACTTCTTTTTCCCCAAGACAAGGTTCCAAACAGTGCTCAAGAGATCCAGAGTTTCCATCAGAAATTCTCAGCAAATTGGACATTGGTTCAATCTAAAGGTTCAAAGATGGCAGTATTGCTCAGATGTTGTGGTGCCAGAGATACTCAAGACTATTCAATAATCCTGGGGACCTCTGGGGACATACTCAGTGGTTCTCAGCGGCCTCTAGGACTGCATCTTGTGATGCTTGGGAAGTCATGTGTACTCAAACTGAATCATGTGCATACTAATTATGTACCCTAACCACCATTACTATTCTTGTTCCACAATTTTATAAATTTTTTATTTTTTTAATATAATTTTTATTTTAATCATTGTGGCCTACATATCATTGACAATAATATTTTAGGTACATATTAACATAAAATCTGGGGAATTCCCATCACCAAATTGTCCTCTCTCCACCTCCATTCCTCTCCTGCCTCCTATATCCTCCTCCCTCACCCCTGGGGTTGCCAGAATAAGTGGTCCCCTCTGTGCCTAGCTGACTACTTAATGGTCCTACACCTGTTTGGTCTTGGTACCTCCCTTATTTCCCACTCTAGTTGGGAGGCAGGAATAGATAGTTCAAGTTATGTGTTTTTGTTTGAAGAAGAGAAAAGTAATAAACTGGGGGAAAATCAAATACGCCAAAAATGGGCAGAGTTCTTCTGGAAGCTCTCATCCTAGCTTTGAGAGATGAAGGGGGAAAAGGAGGTGGAACACCCCAACAGTATAAAAAAAAGTGTCAAATAAAACATCCACTGAACACTTCAACAATAAAGGTAAGCACCACATAAAGGCCATGGTCTTGAGATAAAAAAAAAACATGGCAGAGCGCATAAAGGAAGAAAAGAAAAGAAGAAAAAAAATAAATATGAACGGAGACAACAACTTCAATAACCACATCAAAACAAATGCATCAGCAAAAACTAGATAAATAAATTGTGTGCTTTTTGCCTTTTTTTTTCTTTTTTCTTCCCTCCTGCACAGGCACAGTAAATATTGGGGTCGTTCGAAAAGGAATTCCTTTGGTCTAAGAGAAACAGGGTTTCTCCACCCTTGAAGTATATTGTCATGTGATTAATTATAGACTCCTTTCAGGTTCATTTACTCTTCCCTTGGTGCTTTTGTGGTGTATGGAAGACTTCTGCTCCGTCCTGGGTGATAAAATCTAAACTCTGTATTTAGAGATCTCGGTATCTGCACAGGTCAGGAAGTGGAACTTATCATAAAGTCTTTCTTTGTGGTTCTAGAAGTTCTGTTACCTCCCAGTCATTTGCGCTGATCCTAGGATGGGGCCTGGGATAGCATCTTTTGTTATGTTTCCAGAAGACCCATTCCATTGTAATTGTCTCAGACAGACCTCTGGAACTAGAGATCATGGTTGTTGTGCAGGTCATAGCTCAAACCCTAGACTAGGACTTTTTTAAACACAATTTTATATTTTTAATGACAAAGTACTATCCTACTGAGTATATTCCACAACTTAGTTATCCAAAAATTGCAATTTGATTTGATTTTATGCTTGGGCTGTTATGAACATGCTGCTATAAATATAAAGATAAAAATATCCTCCAAATTAGTGTTTTCATATTCTTCAGATAAATACCTGGAAGTGGTATCACTGGATCATATGGCACTCCCAATTTTTATTTCTTAAAGAAATGTCTGCATAATTTCCCAAGAAATGGCATTGATTTGCATTTCTACATATTGTATCTGCATCCTTTTGCCAGTGTACTCTTCTCTATATGCTTGTAACACTTTTTTTTCTTCTTTCAGATATAGGACAATGACAGTTCATTGAGGCTTTTTGTTTTTTTCTATTTGCTTCGACTTTGGGTCATACTGATGGTGTTAGGGCTTAGTCTTTATCAAAGATAAAGTTAATATATATATCTTGTTTGTGCATTTCCTTACTTCCCTTTTTCAGTAATGGAATTGAAATATTTAAAAGTGGAAAGAAAATCTATTAACATCAGATCTTCACTATATAAAATCCTTGAAGAATATTACCACTAATATGAAAAGACCAAGTGAAAAGGGAACCTTTTAGAAACACAAAGACAAACCGTGCATGTTATTTCTCTTTAGCCTCTAAGGCAGTAAAGTACCAGATGTCATGCAAGAAAGCCTTAGAGGGCCATGTATCCTAATGGGCATAGCCAGAGTGTTCAATTTTAGAAAGCTCTTTTACTTACAAAAACAAGCCACTTGGCACCATTAACTCCATATGTTATATTTAAGACTCTTTCTAATCTGCATTTGATTTACTTAAACATTTCCAAAGCTTACCTTTTGTATACAAAGAGAGAATATAAGCAAGTAAGATGTTTGCTCAGTCCTTAACAGTCTTTCACATAGTAGGTTGCTTTGTAAATATTTATTATTAACTGGAACCCTGCATGCAGTTGGAAAAGGAAAGGTCAACTAAAGTTGACCTCTCTTAAGTAAAATTGGCTACACAAAGTACACACTAACTTCATCCCCTAATGGAGCTTATTTGAGGATATAATTCAAATACATTAAATTGAACCATTTGTTAATTGGAGGCTCATAATGCAGATAAATAAATATAAAATACCCCCAAACCGCTTCTTCTTGTTCTGTTTCTGTATGCCTGTGATGGCATTTAATGTGTCATTGCTCATATCTCCTTTGTTTTCTTTATTTGCTGCGTATCAGGGGACCCTCATTTCATGGCTAGGTCATCACCCAAGATTGTCTCTGTGAACTGTTATTCTATATATGAAATATGCTGATTGTTTTCTTGGCATTGGTTTTTGGCTGTATTCTGATGAGAATTAAGCTTTTATGTCCAGTCCTGACTCTCATCTATAGTTCAGTCCCATATATCCAGTAATCTGCTGTACTTTTTTATGTGGATATCACTTTCCCCCCTTTTTTTACTCTCTTAATTTGGAATAATACAATCAGGACTCCAAGAGAGTCAAAACTTCTGTTATTTCTTTTTCTCCTATCTTAAATAACTCATCAACTTTTCTCTAAGTTCTAAATGTGAATACCAAAATGATATTTCTAAATGTCACTCTACTGATCCAAAACACTTTAATAGGCTGTAACCTCTCAAGAGTCGTGTTTAAATGCACTAATCTAATATCCAAGGCACTCTACAACTTGACCATTTTCTTTACCCATTTTAATTACTTTCCTTCCCTTCTAAACAAACATATTTTGGTTAACAGTTTTCCTGTCTCCCCAAACACAACGACAGTAACCCTTTCCTCCACTCACCTTACTTATCTGGGAGGCTGTCCTTCAAAGTTTTATCTGAAACGTCCCCACCATTGTTCTCTAGATTATTTTTATAATGATTTCTTTATTTAAGCACTGTAGTTACAAACATGTTATTGTTGGGTTTCAGTCATCAAATTTACACCACCCTCCACCAATATAACTTTCTTGCCACCTATGTTCCATATTTTCCTCTTCTCCCATCTCCTACCTGTCTTCCATACTGGCATTCTATTTCTCTCTCTTACTATTATTTTCAAAGTAATTTTGGTACAGTTATTTCTCTAACTTTACTCAAAGCTCTTTATGATAAATCATATCTTGGACTGGTCTTTCTGGGCCTCATCTCTGTATTTTCTGGGTATTATTACCATACTGACTTTTATTTTTCTTAAAACTCACAGATGAGTGATTTAGTATCTATCTCCCTCCCTCTGACTCGTTTCACTCAGCTTAATATTAATAGTCTCCATGCCTATCTATGTATATGCAAATTTCATGACTTCATTTTTTTCCTAACAACTGTATTCCATTATTTAGAGGTACCCCAGTTTCTTTGGCCATTCCTCTTGTTGTTGGGCATCTAGGTTATTTCCAGAGTTTAGTTATTACAAATAACACTGAAATGAACATGAAAGTTTAGAGACCAGTTTTGTATTGTGTTTTTGTATTCCTAGGGTATCTCCCTAATAATGGTATTGCTGGATAAAAGTGGGAGTTCAATTTCCAGGGGTTTTTTTGTTTTTAATTTATTTTTATTTGGTTTTGTACCACCTGCTGATGCTCAGAGGTTACCCTTGGCTCTGCATTTAGTTGTCACTCCTGGCAGTATTCAGGGACCATAGGGGATGCCAGAAATTGAACACAAGTTGGCTACATGTAAAACAAGCACCTTTCAGTTTGAACTATCTCTCAGGCTCTGGATATATCTTTTAGAGGGTAAAAGTTATTTAGCCTGTAGGATGACTATTATTTTGTTTATATAAAATTTTATACAAATTAAATTTTAAATTATAAAGCAACGGGAACATTTTTAAAATGTACAGCATGGAGTGAGAGTCACAACGGTAAGGAGTTTGTGTTGCATGCAGCTGTTCAAAGCAAATGGTGGTTCAAATTCTGGCATTCCATACAGTCCCCTGTGCCTGCCAGGAGCACAGAGCCAGGAGTGATCCCTGAGCGCTGGCGCCAGGTGTAATCAAATTAAATGAATAAATAAAAATAAAAATGTACAACATATGATTAACAATAGCTATCTCTTGTGCATGGAATGATGGGGAATTTCACCTTCAATATTAAATGCATTTGAAGCATTTTATTGTTTTTTGTTTGTTTTAGATTTTTGGGCCACACCCAGTGGCACTCCTCTGCGCTCAGGAATCACTCATGGGGCTCAGGGGACCATATGGGATGTCGGAGATAGAATCTGGGTTGACTGCATGTACAGCAAATGCCCTCCCCACTGTGCTATAAATATGACTCCAGCATTTTAATCTTTTAATGAGCATTGATTGATACGTTTTTGTTCAATAATAAAACAATAAGGATTAAAGAAGGGAAAATATATTTCTGGTAATATTAAAGAAAGGCAACTATTCTCCAGTTGGGAGCTTTTATACTTGTTGATTTTTTTGGCACTTATTTCCAAAACATCCACTCTTTAATCCCATATGCAGATGCTCCTCTTTCACTCATGTATGTAATTTGGACTGAAAATACACTTCAGGGAATTACATCCGAACCTGGATTTGTTTGGGTTCAAAGTTCCTGCTTCCCCTTTGTTAAGGCTGACTATTTTGCTTCATTTTTCTCCTTCAAAGATTAAAGAATTTTCCAGAAGAAAGAGGACTGGAAAAGAGTCAGAAAGAATAGAGCATATTTTATTTCTGCCCTGGGCTCTGATACTTGGTCTATCTGTTTTGTTTTGTATTCTCTTAGAAAAGGCTCTCACTAGGGAATGAATCATGTCAATGTCCTACATACTTCATTTCAATGTCCTACCACTTGTGGCAGGCTTTTGTACTTTGTTGGTACCGTTTATGTACTTTCTCAGTCTATATTCTATTTGTTTTTTGGGTTCTTTTTTTTTTTTTTTTTTTTTTTTTTTTTTTTTTTTTTTTTTTTTTTTTTTTTTTTTTTTTTTTTTTTTTTTTTTTTTTTTTTTTAGTTTTTGGGCCACACCTATGACACTCAGGGGTTACTCCCAGCTATGTGCTCAGTAATTGTTCCTGATGGGGGATGTGGGGGACACTGGGGATTAAACCCAGGTCCATCCTGGTTCAGCCACATGCAGGGCAAAAGCCCTACCACTGTGCTATGGCTCAGACTCCACAATCTATATTCTAAAGTAATTTCAGGCAAAAAATGTTTTGAAAATATGCTTATGGATATGATTAAGACTGACTTAAAATGTCATAAAATTTGCTGCCAAGGTCCAGGGTCACTGACTGAAGGTAAATACAACTAACTTGTTACTAATAATTTCTTCAGTCATTCTCTTCTCTAATTCCTAGCCTGATAAATGTGTAAGGTTGTGTAGTCCATATATTTGATAACCAAATTAAAATTTTAAACAGAAATGTACTTTCTCTATAAAGCAAATCTCAGTATTAAAAGAAAAAATTGAAATTCCTGCTTTTAAATGTATTAAAATTAAATTTGAGGCTGGAGCTATAGTACAATACATAGGGTGCATGCCTTGCATATGATCAACCAGGGTTTGAGTCACTGAATCCCATATGGTTCAGCAAGTCTGCCAAGAGTGATTTCTGAATGCAAAGTCAGGAGTAACCCTGAACATCACCAAGTGAGCCCCCATAAAGTCTTATAAGAACTTGACTATTATACTATATTTTGGAGTATACCAGTAAAGGCCTTTGCAATTTGTGTTATAGAGGACATTTTTTCATTGTTTTGGTGAATTGTTTTAAATTGTATATGTAATCAAGCATTTAATTACATCAGCTTGATTTATCATTAGGTAGATTTATTGTATTGTCTAACTACAGCAGTAAACACAGCTGGTATGGAAATGTGGTTGGAATGCTAGAAAAGGGGGTGGAAATCTGTAAAAGTATCAATAGCATCTTCCTTTTATTCACTTTAAACATCACTGAAAGGGTCTAGCTTTTGCTATCAATAAAGGCAGTCACATAATTAGTACTTTAAAAGTAAAGGAAGTCATCTGGACATATGAGTCATAAAAAACAAGCACAGTCAAGCTTCTATATAAACCACCTGAGGTGCAGGTAAAAGCTTGACATTTAATAAGAAACCCTGGTGATGTTGCCATTGTTGGACTTCTATACCAGGAAAACCTAAAATACATTAGTTGACTTACTCAAATTTAACATTTTTCTGAAATCAAGAAAAAAAATAATACCTAGTTTT
>PVKC010045713.1:0-11376 GCA_004027635.1 Crocidura indochinensis | reverse complement strand
CTGTTAGAATACTTTAGAATTCTGCCTTTTTAGTTCTCAATGGCTATAATCACGTTCACTACAAAATTTTGCTGATCCAATGAATGAACCTCCATGAAATATCTAATTGTATGTCTATTGCGACCATAGATACCAGTATTTACTAGTTCTCTAATTTGGCTTAAAAAATTCTCTGTAGATGTGTGAGAGAGAACTGGGGGCATCAAAATGGCTTAATAAATAATACTATAATGAAGAGTAATAAAACTCATTAATCAGTTAAATTTTATAATATTTAGAAAAACTATTACAAAATATTTTATAAATGTGTGAATATGTTTATTTTAATTTGTTATATATCCATGAAAAAATAACTGAAGAGGAAATTCAGATGAATACAGATTTCAGAATTCTTTTTTTTGGGGGGGGGTTTGGGTCACACCCAGCAGTGCTCAGGGGTTACTCCTGGCTCCATGCTCAGAAATTGGTCCTGGCAGGCACGGGGGACCATATGGGGCACCGGGATTCAAACCGATGACCTTTTGCATGAAAGGCATATGCCTTACCTCCATGCTAGCTCCCGGGCCCCAGATTTCAGAATTCTGGTTTAACCTGTTAGAAAGGTTATAGATATGAGGAAGACCATACACAGGGGAGGATTAGACTTAGATGAGTTCATGAACAAATATCAGCTAAGGAGTTCTACCTTTAGAATTTAGTGAAAGTTTTCCACAAAAGACTTAAAGTTCAAGATCCTCAGTAAAGGAAAATTCTATACCTCTTGAAAATCACAGCTCTAAGAAAGGACACGACTTTATTAGGTCATCAGTTTTGCAATTCAGACTTATGAATCAATAGGACAGAGTTAGAAGTCGTGGCCCAAATTTCAGAACAGGTTAGGTCTACAAAACCAAAGAATGACTGTGTAGGCCTATTCAGTTTGAAGAGGTTGAACAGATCACACAAAAAACATAAGACTGTGACAGTACACAGTGACTTTCTAGTCACTTTCTCTTTTCAAAGAAATGGCATTCCATAAAGAAAGTACAGTTATATTTGGAATCAGGCCTATTAAATGAAAATTGCTATTAAATGTTACCATTCAAGAACTACTTAACTATATCACTATCTCATATTGGTTGTCACATCAGCATTGGCCCCACTACAAGTCTAGAAATAATAGTGTACAATTATATTAGTTTCTGGACTTGTTCTGAGTTACCTTTGGCCCAAGGGATAATCCCTTTTCTCTGTTTCTCAGTTCCCTTAGGCATTCTTCCCTTGGGGCAGGGAATAGAACAATTTCTTCTGTGGAAATAGGTTTTGTAGAATTATGACATGCTAAGGAGCTAGCTTGCTAAGACAGAGGCCTGGGCCATGTCAGTGGAGTGGGCATTGAGTTTTCTTTGGTCTATGAAACACCATTTCACTCCTGTTGTTAAGAACATTATAATTAGGGCCCGGGAGATAGCATGGAAGTAAGGCGTATGCCTTTCATGCAAAAGGTCATCGGTTTGAATCCTGGTGCCCCATATGGTCCCCCGTGCCTGCCAGGACCAATTTCTGAGCATGGAGCCAGGAGTAACCCCTGAGCACTGACAGGTGTGACCCAAAAACAAAACCAAAAACAAAACAAAAAAAGAACATTATAATTGGCAGGGAAAGAAGATGGAATTGCTTTTCTCCCATAAGATAGCGGTAGAGAGGTTACTCTTTAAGAGGTGGTAGCTTCCTGGAATTAAGGAAAGTCGTATGACACAAGCTTGACTCAGGGGAACTGCTTCACCATTGGGGCATCTTTGGACTTATAATCATATTTGTTCCTATATGGAGTGGGACATGGAACAGAAATGAAGACACAGAAAGATTAGGTTCATTTATTTGAGTAGCTTGGGTTAATGTACCAACAACTCATTCCAAATGAGTTGAAGAATTTTGAAGAATTCCCACTTTCATGAACTGAAATGAAGTCTAGTCAGCACAAACTCACAATGTGAATCTAAGGCTGCTGCTCTGTGGCTGTGAGATCTTCGTTTCAACTCAGAAGCAAATGGGATACAAACTCTCCCAGAGAACCCATCACATACTCTGTCAAACATGATCCCCACAATTGGAGGGGGCGATGCTGAATTTGCTTTTTTTCACACATCCTCTAGAACCTGCTCAAGGCTGCACTCTGGAAAATTTATTCAGACTGCAAGTGCACCCTCAGCTCTAAATTTCTGCATCAGGTATATCCTCCCACTCTTTGGAAAAAGCAAAGATTTAGTAGTAATGTTTTCCCCTCTTTTCTCAAAAAGGATTTTCAAGGCAAATTCACTAGATGTCTGAAGATTTCCTCCCTTTATATTTTCCTGTTTGCTCATAGTACAAAACAGTTTCCATCCCTTTTGAGACCTGTCAACTATAGGAAGCTACAGCAGCAAAGAAGGATTAGCTGTCCCCAAATCTGATCGAGGAAATGGCTCAGGGCCCTGCTACTTTCATGGGGGATGAAGAAGGATGGGGAAAGTGAAGGGTCTTTTAAAAATTACTTCCAAAGCAGCAACTCAAGTTGTTTTACAAGTGAAATCTGTCCTGGGATCACTTTCTGCTCAAAGCCCCTACCACCTATCCAAGAACTCCTAGGGTAAGACCTTGAGCTTTGTTTACAAATGTTCTTTTAATAAACAAAGCATTCATGCATATTATTTAGCCAAACTCAAGTAAATAATTGCCAAAGAATTAAAACCTCTTATACTGACATACTGAACTGCGGGTGAAGACAGGCAGGTGCCCTGGAGAAGTCAAATTCCCTCCTTAGACATACATGCAACGTAGATCCTTCATCTGTACACCAAGCACAACTCTCAGATGCCTTCTTTGCTGAGGTCTTGTGGGGTCAGCCAACCCCCCTTTCCAAACAAATATCAATTGTTCAGCATCACAGGTACCCATGGTATCAATGGAGAAACAATTCTGGTTTTCCCAATGTTAAGAGGATGAAGAGGATTGAATCTGCATAGAAATAGGAAAGATCATACTTGCTCATGTTTCTGCCTTCCCTCATGCTGTCCTTTCCTATGATCTCTTGACCCCTCCAACCCATGTGTGAGCTGACATGAAGCCACAGAGATACAATTTCAAACTTGAGTCTTTTGGATTTACTTATTTTGTCACCCCCTAAGCTGATTATGTAACCCCCTAACCTGTTGACCCTGTTACCAATATGCACAGGCTGAACTGCATTCCTCTCCTAGTTAGCAAGGGCCCCCGTTGATGAACCTTTATACAGAGAAAAAGAATTATAGTGAACTGGAATGGAAGGAGTGAAGAAAGACACTTCAATTATAGTTTTTTTTTAAAGTAATAAATCCTTGAGATGGCAAGGAATGAAATTCCAGAGGGTGGGTGGGGATGAGAGGTGAGAGAACATGGGTGTCACATAAGAATGCGTCCTGAACACCTGATACGAAGGACCTGAGTTTGTGCCTGCTCAGTCCTGCAGGATGCCAAATTCTGGCCAGCCTAGACCATTCTCAGGCTTTCTCATCTATAGTAAGTGAGGTTGAGTGTACTTATATTGAAATATGTATAATATAACATGTTGGTATTTTAAGTATACACTTCATGGCATTATGTATTTTCATATTGCTATAAAATATCACCACCAACCAGCCAGAATTTTCCATCTTCCTCGATTGCAATCTCAATTCTTCAATAGCTCCCTCAGCTCCTGGTGACAATCATTTAGTCTCCTTTATTAATTAGGTGACTTTGTGCCAGTGAAATGATAAAAAGTTCTTTTGTAGCTGATTTATTTCACTTAGCATAACCAGGTTCATCTTTATTGTAGTACATGTCAAAATGTCTTTTCCTTTTAAGGCTGAAAAATGCTCCATAGACTGTCTTTACCACAGTTTGTTGATCCATGAATCCTTTAGAAGATATTTGGACTGACTTTGACTTTTTGGATATAGTGAAAAATACTATTAGTAACACAGTGCCCCCACAGACTAGTACTTGAGAACTATTCTCTGTACTGCTAAGAAGGTACATAAAGGCCAGCAATTCTAGTTGTAGGTGTGAGGTAAATGAATAGAAACACTATGTTTTCATAAACCTCTCTAATTAGGCTTGATGTGAAGAAGTGGGAGCTGAAACTTGTCTTAGCATTCCAACAGTTTTGTTGAAATAAAACCTTCTAATGTCTAACCAACATTTTAAACCAGGACTAAGTAGAACAATACTTCCTAGCCTCCACCTCAACAAATTGCACTAGTAGTTCTCTATTTCTCTGTTATCCACAGAGCCAGTGGACATCATTTTATAACAGATATTTATTCGAATATATAACGACAAATCTTACACAGTGATATTATAGGTAGTCAATGGCAAATCTTACACAGTGATATTTAAGGTACCTGTTGACAAAAAATGGGGGCCTTTCCACCAGTGTCGTCCCTGTTCCCAAGCATATATCCCTTATCACCCTCCTTTATCCCCCAGAATGCTAGTGCATCTAAAGGCATATATGTTAACCCTAATGTAAACCATTTTTTTCTAGTTCCAAATATTTTTACTACTGGTTTCTTAAAGTTTTGGGGTCAAGGGAACACTGTAAAAACAATATTAATGTGGCAATTATTGTTTGCATGGGTCCACCAAAGTATGCAGTTCATGGAAAGGAAAAACTTTTGCCAAAGTACAAGGAGACCCTAACCCTGGAGTTTCCTGACATAAGACCATTTCTAGACTCCAGACAAACTAGTTTGTCCAATCCCGGTCATTGTCTGTAGTGCCCACGCAGTTATATTTTTCACAGTCTCTGTTGTTGATCTCACATCTCTGTATAGAGGGTCCTGGCATCTGTATATCCTACAATGAAGTCAGGATGGTATGGAGCAGCATCTAATTTCAACTTGTGATTAACAGCCAATGCAGAAAGCTCTGTCCAGTACACAGGTCGATGTTGTTGTTTAAGTCTTCTCAGTGTTAAGGGAAAACTCCTTTGAGTAAATCGATGACAGAGCAGCAGTAGAGTCTTCTCTGGTAGAGGATTGCTTGCAGTTGATGTCATAAACAATGTTGGATGTTTTATAGAAGGCTTCCCTGGTTCAGGGGTAACTGGAAAATACCCAAACCTCTAAGGCCTGTGCCAGGTCATCATGTCAATGTTCAGGGTTTGTAAGGCTCAATTGCACGACAAGATTTGTGTGTTCCCATTTCTATTAGATAAGAACTTATTTGTATGTATAGTATTTTCCATTTTAATGTGCCCATGCAAACAAGGAATAATGCCACCTGGTGTTATCAGCGCATAAGGGGACCGCAAGAACAAGTCCAAACCTGGTTCAAACATAAGAATTAAATTGAGGGACTCTATCACCAAAATTCCTTATTGAACAATTCACAATGAGATTGGTGCCTATGGGAATGCTAGAACAAGTCCAACAATCCAATTGACTTTGTTCTTATATAAACGTTAATTGGAGGGAGGCTTCTACAATCGTCCTTATTTTACAAATAACAAAGGGAAGGAACTATAAAGAGGGACTCTTTCACCAAAATACCTTATCGAACAGTTCACATACTAACTTCCTTATTTAACAAACAGCAAAGGGATAAAAAGTGGGGAAAATAAACAATCTAAATTGAGAGAATGGACACAATAGTCACCATATATGGGAACTAATCCGAAACCTAGTATACTAGCAAACACAGTTACAGTGAAGAAAGGAAGAGGCCAAGAAGTCGCTAAGAGTGAACATGTAGAAAAAAAGTACTGGCCTCTTCCTAGTCTGAGAATCCATCCTCTCATTTTTATTTTGAATATATATAGTAGCCCCACGCAAAATGGTCTCTTCCCAGACTGAGAGTCCATCCTCCTGTTTTTATTTTTAATATATATGGTATGCGTGGGGGCTAGTGACCCCCGTGCGGCTTTCAAAATGGAGACCAATGGAAAAAAATACCAGTGAATGTCGACACATACACCAGTGCTGCTTCGGCCCGCCCTCCACCCCAAAGTGTCCCCCTCTTAGTGTAGGGAGACAAAGGCGGAAAGACAGAGGACCACGATAGAGTCCACATGGGCCAGCAACCAGGGAAACCTGGAATAAAGGGGAGAAATAGGGGAATGGTGGGGGGGCCTGCCAAGCCCCCCAGCACCCCCAAGCTGGGAGAGTGCCATGCAGCCCTGGGTGTCCCCTAACCCCAGTACCTGGGTAGAGCTGGCTTCCAGGATCAAAGTGCTAGAAACCAGCTATCTGCCCAGCTCCTCCCTTTGCTCCTCTTCCCTAGTGTTGAGAGTGGGGGGAAGCCTGGAGACCCCTAATGGAGTCCACCTGAATCCACAGCAGGCCAGCTGAGTTGGCACTCGGGCCAGGCCTAAAGAGTGGACATCATTTTATTTCTATTTGTACATAGCCAACTCCACCATCACTAGGAAAGCACCATCTCTCTTCCTGTGCTGTTCCTTCTATACTGCCCCTGCATCTGGTGAGTCTCAACAAATTGAACATTGTGAAATAAAAATCTGTGGCAGTACTGGGAATACTCTATCAGTGGTTTGGCTTCTCTTTTCTCTTGGAGGAAATTGAGCAGCCATGTAAGAAGGACCAAGGAGGAAGTGAGGAAGCCTAAGCTAATCATGTGAGAGGACACACAAAGCAAAACTGAGGACCCACCTGACATCAACATCCCAGTTGCATGAGCCCAGCAAAACCATCTCAAGCAAGCTTTAATCAACACTTTATCTTAGACCCCTTAATATTTGGGGTCTTTTAGCTGTGGTCTTTATATGTGTGTGACAGGGGTGAATCAATCCTATACTCTGCACAAATTTCCAATCCTTAGAATTTTATGGAGGAGAAAAGAGTCATTTTATGCCAGTAACTTTTGACATTCCTGGTTGTGCAGTGATAGACAAAAGAAGCAGTCTAGCACCTCACTCAAGAAGTGAGAAGGCTTAGCAGTTACTCCCTTATTCTGTCTTTTGGAAGCTCAGCAGAAAATGAGACAAATGAAATTCCATTTTAACATCTTGTTATGCACATGGCAAACTATTCTGTGAAAAATTTAGATGTGAGCCTTTGTTATCATTTTGCAGCTTCTCTTAACATACTATCATCAGGAAGGAGTCTCTATATACAAAATTCTGATAATCAGGAATTGACTGACTTCTACCATACAAAAGCCAGGGGCAAACATACAATTAGAGACCTACATACCTAATGTCTAGAAACTTGGGAGTAATAAATCAGGTGAACCTTCTATTACATTGAAGGGAATAAGTTCTATCTTGCTGCTTTGAAAAAATGTGCCCTCATAAATGTCCAAAATGCTCAATTTAACTTAGAATTTTTAATGCTTTGGATTTCACATTAGCATAGGGTGATGATAGGAAAGTTGACCCTGGGGGTTCTGGTTTTAATTTCATAGCTCATCTGTCCTTTCCTCAGGGACTGTATGCATGGAAGATTGCTAACAAGAAAACCCATGTTAATTTTTAAGATTCAGGTTTTGGTTGGGGATCAGTCATATACTGTTCAGGTGGTTGATATTGTCGTTTTGCTTGGGCTAACACACCTGGAGTTTGGGACTGTTATAATGTAACCTAAAATCTTCACCCTAAATTATATTGTTAAACACCCAGACAAGCAAAATATCTTTATCATGTTAGGTTTAGGCTGGTGTTTTACCATGCAGAAGCCCAAGTTGACTTCCTCCTGCCTGGTCACAGTGGTGTTGGTCTGTCCTTTCAAGAAGTGATATAATCCTTGTGCAGTCACTTAGTGGAAGTGATGGACTGCAGAAGTTGTGGGTTGTGCAATGAGTTCTCTAAAGAGTCAATATTTCAGAGGGACAGAAAGGAGAGAAAGATTTCATGGCAAGAAGAGAGACCTAATGTGGCAGGAAAGAATCACATTTCTAATAGAAGCAGCTAAGGTTTGTGTAAAGTACCCATCCAAATGGCCCATGGATTCATATTCCTATGAGAAATGCCCAGTGATGCCTGCTTGGGGATGCCCATTACTTTAATTCCAGAAAGTTCTAGGGAGTATGAAATGTGTTCATTTATCTAATTAGAAAGCTTAGGGGAAAACCTAAAACTGAAAGCCTAAAGCCAACACCCCCCCACCCAGAAAGTTAATGAATAAATGAATGTTGAAGTGGCTCATCACAATGAAGTGGGAAAACAGATAGATGACAGGGTAAGTTGTTCATATGTCTGTAGAGCCCTGTATAACTGCCACACAAAAGGCACATCTGGATAGCTCTTCTGGCATCACTTATTGTCATCACATTAAATCAAATATGTCAAGGTTTTCTTGTCATTACTTTACAGATGATAGGACTTTGAAAGGGAATCGTGGAGGATCACAGACATCCTGAAAAGAAGATTTAAAACAAAGTTGACAGAACTAAACAACAAAGGATGCTTAATTGGGATGAACAGTTTAGTTGAGAAATATGGTTAATATATTAACTATTTACACATATTTACATGTATTATATTACACATATATTTACACATGTTAGTTACTACTAACAGTAGATATAATAATACATATAAAAGTTTATATATAATACTAAGTCTCTTTGACTTTCATTCTTTTTTCTAATTCAATAGGTAAACATATTCCCCTTCTCTGTGGAACTTTCTGGAATCAGGATAGGAGACCTGCACACTCCCAGAGAGGATCACTCTTGGCATCTCTCATTGGAACATGGCTAAACAACCATTTAGATAGATGCTTTTCAAGAGATTATTCTCACTTCCAGTCCTTCCTCCATGATTCCTGTAGGCTGCAGTATTATAGCTCACAGCATATCTAATATGCATTACATGTATATTATATATCTACATATTTAGGTCAGACAGACTCAGATTAATGAGAATAAATGTAAAAGAAGTAGGGGGCTTCTAGTTGTTGGAAAGTCCCTATGAACTCACAACATAATTACACAACAATATTCACAGGATCTTACAATCCATGAAGGTAAAAAAAAAAAGCCAACCAGTCCATGAGAAAGCATCAATTCTACAGTTCATTTGTTATCAGACACTTGTGGAGAAAGTGTCTGATGGTTTTGACTCCACAGTCTAACTTTAGGCCCATCATTAAATAATTATCACTCTGGAAATCACATCATCTAAATAGCTTAAAGGAGGGTGACATTTTAAGACAGTAACCAAGATGACTTAGTGGAAGTATACTACAGTGTCCTTGAATATTGAAAGTGCTTTCATGCAGAAAAGTAAAAAGTTTATGCTTTGGGATACAAAGAAAACAAGATTGGGATAAATGGATGGGTGGATAGGAGGAAGGAACAAACGAAGGAAGAAAAGGAAAGAAGGGAAGAAGGAAGGAAGAAAGGAAGCAAAGAAGGAAGAAAGGAAGGAAAGAAGGAAGGAAGCAAATAAGGAAGAAAGGACAAAAGGAAGGAAGGATTTTCCAATATTAAAGACTGATGTAGGCTATATGTAACTTGTATATAATAAAGAAAAAATTTTCAGACAGCAGAGGGACAGTCCATTTGAAAAATATTAATGCAAGTGGTGGTTCCTGGATAACATGCGAAGTGGGAAGGAGAAAGGTGGCAGCTATAGGAAGAAAACCTGCCACTTTTCCCCCTACCCACCTCTGCTACCCAGGGAAGTAACTAGGGAAATCTAGGACTGGGCCTTGCTTTGGCAAGAAAATTAAAGTCAGTTCTAAACCTTGCCCAGGTCTTTCGGGTCCCTTGCCTTTCTTTACAGAAAAGAATTTCAGGAAGACAGAAACAGTAAAAAATAAAACAAACAAACCATGATTTATTTGGAGGTACTAAGGAAGGGGAAGGAGAGGACAAGAGAGAGAAATGGATAGCTTGGGTTTCTTCAAGGTAGAGAGAGCCTGGAACACAACCCAGTATGAAAATAAGAAAGTCCATATCTCAAGAGGGGAGACAAAGGCCAGGTGCTAGGAGACCATGTACCCAGGCAACACATGTGCTGCTCCTTTGTTCCAAGTTAACCTTTATAGGATTTCTCTGAACTTTGTAGGCCTGTCTACCCAAGTAAGAGTCCTGTTGCTAGGGTGGTTGCCATGGAAAGGGATGAAGGTCATTGATGGTCTTCTTAGCTTTTCCTCTTCTGACCTTTGTTCCTGTAGGAGCTTCTCTTGGTAGGGGGTCCAGTCTTCTCTGAGTTTGCAATGGCTCCAGGTGAAAGTCTCATCTAACAACTATCATTTTTGTAATAATGATACTTAAATAAAAATATTATTAGTTAAAAGAAGAAAAAAAAAAAAAAAGAAAGACGAATTAACTCTTCAAAATCCTGGTTTTATCATAGCTCAAGAATTTATTGTCCCGGGGATCCCTTCCCTACCTGCTTGCTTCAAATGGAGGCTGCCTGAATGAGGGAAGAAGAAAGCCTGCCTAGAGTACAGGCAGGGGTGGGGTGGAATGGAGGGAGATTTGGAACACTGGTGATGGGAATTTTGCGCTGGTGAAGGGGGGTGTTCTTTACATGACTGAAACCCAACCACAATCATGTTTGTAATCAAGGTGTTTAAATAAAGATATTAATTTTTAAAAAATGGAGGCTGCCTAAAGCCTGAAATTTCAAGCACCATTGTTGCTGCAGTGCTCATCAAATTAGGCAGCTTTCTTTTGCCCCTCTAGTAACAATAATGGCTCCAGTCCCAGAATTAGATCCCCCCCCACTTCATTTGGAAGGTTTGTAATAAATCAATAACTTACTTGCACCCAGACTGAGGTTCTGGCTTTTCACATTGACAACAACAATCCTTCATTTGACTGTAATGCAATTGGAATACAATTAATTCACTTTCCATATGGTCAGGTGTGCAGAAAGCCCAGTCTCATTCCTTTGTTTTTCTGGATTATGACTTTGTGTGTTTTAACATCTGCATAACTTGGGTTTCCTTTTTATGATCAATGAGAAGTTGAGATGGCCCAAGGGCCAACTGACACTTGTTCCTCTATAAAACTCACAGCAGCCATAAAATATGGCTATTTTGGAGAAATTGTATCTCTATTCTTTTCCACATATACAATGTGGCACCTGCAAAGATATATATGTTCTGACCTTGTAAAAATTTGGCTTGGCTTTTCTTCTTGCTGCAAAGAGTACATTTGATGAAAATCAGATGGAGTTTGAGGTCATAAGTGGTAGTTTGCCAATGGAGTTGAACTTAAGGGATGGGAAAATAAAAACAAAAGATTCACATGTCCTCAGGCTAAGACTCTAATTATTATGAAACAGACACTATCTGAGGCAACAGAGTACATTAATTTGCATTTATGGAGAAAAATTCTGGGGTGTTTCTGGGCCTGCAGGGGTAATTTAATAAACATATTCCCACTATGTATATGACACATTTTTCTTAAGTGTGTATCTAAGTC
>PVKC010045712.1:0-11367 GCA_004027635.1 Crocidura indochinensis | reverse complement strand
GGTCACAGCCGGCAGTGCTCAGGGGTTACTCCTGGCTCCATGCTCAGAAATTGCTCCTGGCAGGCACGGGGGACAATATGGGACACTGGGATTCGAACCGATGACCTTTTGCATGAAAGGCAAACACCTTACCTCCATGCTATCTACCGGGCCCCATTTTTATTTTTTTCTTTATTTAAACATTTTGATTACATATATGTTTGTGATTAGGTTTCAGTGTTTTTAATTTTTTTTCCTAATCTATTTGATTGTTTTGGGTTTTGGGCTACACCTAATGGCGCTCAAAAGTTATTCCTGACAGGCTTGGGAGACCATATGGGATGCTAGAGATGTAATGGTCAGCTGTGTGCAAGACACATCCTTGTGCTATCACTTCAGCACCAGTACTTTGTTTTGATTTTCTTGCTGAAGGTTTTCTTAATTAAATAGCTCACTCGACAGACTGTTAAATGGCACAATGCAAGGAACTGTCCAAGGTACGTACTTATACATATTACTTCAAATAGCATTTTTCCCTCAGGGTATGTCCTAATTTCCTCTATGAAATGTTCTTAAAATATTAAGGATAAGATACATAATATTGAGAGGTTTCAAATAAAATGTGATAAAATGAGATTTTTGGAATTTTTCATATGCCTATCTACTCAGTATTTTAAAAATATTTTTAAATATTTAATGTGAATTACAGTCTTTCATGGTTATATTTAAGATACATAGTGACAGTGAGTTAGGACCATTCCCACCACCAATGTTGTCCTCCCTCTATCCCTATTCCAAAACGCATCACATACCATCACCAAAACCCCTTGCCCCTGGACTGCTAGTGTAACAGGTCCCCTTTGTGTATAGTTTATTGTAGATTGGGTTATCTTGATTCTGTTGTCGTTGACTTTGGGTTTGGTGTTTAGGTCTCATCAATTTTTATTTCCACTCAATGTTTATGTGATTTTTTGCTCCTGATACAAGCCACTGTTTTTTCCCTCAAATTTTGAGGCAGAACAAGATGATTCAAGTTCTGTGGTTCTGTTGGAGAAAAAAGCTTGGAGGAGCTAGTCTAGAAGATTTAAAAAAAGAAGGAAAAAGAAAAAAACAACCCCAAACCAAAATAAGCAATGCCAAAACAAACAAACAAACTAAAAACAACCACAACAATTAAAAAAGGGCAGCAAAACAGCATCATCAAGAGGCAGGAGGAAAAAAACGAAATGGGGACTGGTGTGCTGATGTGGCAAGCTTTTTTTGTTTTTTTATTTATTTATTTTATTTTGCATAGGCACTGTATGTGTCGGGGAAATTAGAAAAGGAATTCCCTTGGCTTAGGATATACAGGTTTCTCGACCCTTGAAGCATACTGTCATAGAAAAAGCTTCAGACTCCGATCATGTTCATTGTCAAGCCTCAAGGTCTTTGTTTTTTGTTTGTTTGTTTGTTTTTTGGTTTTTGGGCCACACCCAGTGACACTCAGGGGTTACTCCTGGCTATGTGCTCAGAAGTCGCTCCTGGCTTGGGGGACCATATGGGAACCAGGGGATAGAACCGCGGTTCATCCTAGGCTAGCGCAGGCAAGGCAGACACCTTACCTCCAGCGCCACCGCCCGGCCCCGGTCTTTTTATGGTGCCAGGAAATGTTCTGCTGCTCAGTGTGGCTCAAAATCAGTCTCCTGTAATTAGAGATCCTGGTATTTGCACAGGTCATAGGACGAAGTCTAGGATAGTGTCTTTTTTTTTTTTTTTATGGTTCCAGAAGTTCTGCTCAGTTGCAGTTGTCAAAGTCAGACCTCTGGAATTAGAGATCTCGGTTTTTGCACAAATCCTGGGCCTAAAGCCTAGGCTAAGGTCTTTCTTTTTGGTCCCAGGAAAAGTTCTGCTCAGATGCAGTTGTCAAAGTCAGTCTTCTGTGGTTAGTGATCTTGGTTTTTGCACAGATCTAAGGATGGAATGCTTTCTGATTTCATCTTACCTTTAGGTGATGAGGTAGGGCAACCTGCTCTTAGATCAAGTTGGCGTTTCCTCATCGTCAGGCTGTCATATTAACACGGCGCAAGTTGGTGCCAGAGAAGTATTAGGCACTCACCGGAGGGTGTTTGATTCCTGGTGCTGTTGCAGGGAACTGTGTATGGTTCTAAGATTGGGATCTAGGGTTTGGGGTTAGAGGGTCACTGTCTGATCACATGGAGTCTAAGTCAAGTCCCCATAACAAATGTTCACGGTGAGAGGCAGCCCTGTATTATAAAATTGATGGGTTCTGATCCTAGTAGATAAGAGCTTGTTCCTATACATAAGATTTCCCCTCTTTTAGTATGTCTATGCAAAAGGGAATGGTGCCATATTATATTGTTGGTGCATTTGGGAGTAAGAATGAAGGACTACACAGACTCTGTGCCTTGTTTTTGATTTGCGCTTTTATCCCAAGCAAGACATCTTCTTCCACAATTTCATACCAAGCAGAATTAAAACAAGCTAAATTAAAAATATTTATATAAAAATGAAAAAGATAAAAAAAATAATAATTAAAAAATATGGAGGAGGCATCCTATACCTTTGGAAATAAACACACTAAGGTATTAAACATACAAGAAAAACGCAGATATCCCCATTAAATCCTTTGAGATATTCTTGTGGGGAGATCCAGGGCACATTTTCATTCCACACTGTGGTTCAATATTTATTTTAAGTTTCAAGAAACATAAAATTGAGGTGTGTTCAACAAAACAATAATTGAATTATTTTCCCTCATCATTTTACCCACATATAACTCTTGAGAAGAACTTTAGGTAGGTTTTAGACATGGTCCAGATTTTCAGAAAGCTTATAATAAAATTAAGAATATAATATATTCTTATATATAACATTATATATAATGTATATAACTTCACAAAAATAAACATGCAAACAACACAAAATGTAATTAGTGAACATTTTCCTTTAAAATATTTAATTCTACATTCATCTTACAATTTTTCCCAAATACAAATTAGATTGCCAAAATACAAACACAATGTAATATCACTAATTGTAGAGAATAAAAGTGTGACTAAATTGAAGCTGAAATTTTATGATTCTGCTATTATAATCCCGAAGGAGTAAAATCACCTCGGGGCAAGTAGCCTAGTAAATAATAATGAGAGTCAATACTCTGGGTAGTGTTCACTATCTCTTAGGCCTTCTGAAAAATGCTTTATATCCATTAGCCTTTTATATTTAATATGTATTATAATTCTATGAGTTAAATATTATTATAAATACCATTTTACAAATGAAAACCTGGGAATAAATTGAAAACTTGAATTTTCTTAATAATTGCATGATGTTGATTGAGTTTCAATCATGAATGTACTTAAGTTATCTGATTAAAAGTTTATAAGACACCTTTCTATTTGGTGGTTTGATAACTTTGCAACTTATTAGTTTCTAAGGATCTTTGTTTAATGAGGACTGAGCATCAAACGGGTGTGAAAAAAATGCTATTTGTAAAAAAATTATTGAATCTTTTTATTGTATATTGTATATTGAAATATAAGAATTTCTGTGTTCTCTATTTACAAATCTTATGCTTATTTAAAGCTGTGCATTTTTTAAGTACTCGAATTTCCCATAGGGGTTATCTTTTTTTATTGCAATGATGAGTTGAAGAATATGCTAAGACACTTTAAAAGATATGCAGATGTCTTACCAGAGAAAATGTAAAACAAGACAAATCAAATTTAAAATTTAAATAAAAACAAATGAGGAATGAGGAACTTCTTATCAGAGTTTATTGCAAAGAGCATCAAGTAGAGCACAAAGAACATATAGATAATAGTCCAGGCTCTCACACTTAAGCCCTGAAAAAAAAACACAAAAAAACAAACAAACAAACAAAAAACAAAACCCTAACCCTGACAAAATCTTTACAGAGCTAAATCTGTTTCTAACTATTCCTGAGCATGTGTCCTCTCCATCAATTTTTTTTGTGAACAGTATTAAGTGGAGGTGATGCTTATTTTCCAAGACTTGCAGGATTTTGTAAAGCATCAAAATGGAGTACTGCATTACAATATGGAGTATGTTATTAATTTTTAAAACAAAGGCCTCTAGAGTGGTGGCACAGATGACTGCAAAAAATTTGTTGTTGTTGTTGTTATTGTTTTGGGCCACACCCATTTGATGCTCAGGGGTTACTCCTTGCTATGCGCTTAGAAATCGCTCCTGACTTGGGGGGACCATATGGGATGCGGGGCGATCTAACCTAGGCTAGGTCCTAGGCTAGGTCTTGCAAGGCAGACTCCTTACCTCTAGTGCCACTGATCCAGCCCCTGACAGCAACAAAATTTTAAGTGTTTTTTGTTTGTTTGTTTGTTTGTTTGTTTTTGGGTCACAGCCGGCAGTGCTCAGGGGTTACTCCTGGCTCCATGCTCAGAAATTGCTCCTGGCAGGCACGGGGGACCATATGGGGCACCGGGATTCGAACCGATGACCTTTTGCATGAAAGGCAAACGCCTTACCTCCATGCTATCTCCCAGGCCCCTAAGTGTTATTTTTGAGACACATTTTGATCACGAATGTGAGGAGCAGACTCTTACTGTTACTTCTGAGCACAATAAAAAATCTCTCTTATGACTTAGAATTATTATTTATCGATTAGCTAAGTTTGTTTTAATTTGTGTTTTAACTATGGTTCTATTATCTTTCTCTGTGTAAACCCCTTTAGATGGCATTTACATTGAGTGGTGTGATTTTTTGTTTTCAAAGAGGGAAATTTTACAAATTGTGCTTCACTTTTATTTCAGCTTGAGCTGTTTTCTCTTGGGAAAACAGCTTTTTGCTTGGCAAAAATGGATGTGGAAGCATTGGCGAAAATGAAAGGCCGTTTTTATTGCAAAGAAAACTGCCTTTTGCTTTTGCCAAAAAAAGCAAAACATATGAGACAAAACCACAAATATTTCCCTGTTTGCAAACCCTGTGAAAACGTGGTTTTCACCAGTGGTGAGAATAATTTTTCTGCATTATTCTCCTCATTTCTGAAATTTATCATTTTAATGATAAAATCATATTTTATACCTACTATTGCTATAATAAATATCATAAATATTATTATTGAACATGTTGAATATATTTCCTGTCACATGTAACACTGAAGAAAGGAGATACATCCTTACTAAGTAAAATTGTTGTCTCAAAAAGTAAAACTGAAAAGATACTTAATGATGAAACAGTGAGACAGAACAAGAAAGCTTTAAAGGAATTTGGAGTTCAATTTGGATTTATTATACATTATGTAACTGAATGAATAAAAACTTAAGACAATAGCAGTGGAAGCAAAAAAAAATGTTAGCATTATAACATGATAGATAAATGAAATGGTAATTTAGTGAATTGGGTCCCTGTTCTCAATACACAGTTAACTATTTAACTTTTGGAAAATCTGTTTAACCTCTGTTTTTACAGATTCCTCTTAAAAACAAATAAATTCAGAAAAATAACTGCACTAGCAACTATCATGACAATTATAGTGAGAGAAATAGAATGCCTGTCTCGCAGTTAGGCAGGGATTGGGGAAGGAGGAGATGGGGGACATTGGTGATGGGAAGGTTGCACTGGTGAAGGGGGAGTGTACATTTTGTGACTGAAACCCAATTATGAACATGTTTTTAACCATGGTGTTTAAATAAATATATTACTAAAAATAAAAGCAATAGGATTTTATTAAACGGTTCTTTAGATTTATCTAAAAGTTTGCAATAACTTGCAATATTAAAAGTTCATTTGTGAAATATAGAAATTGTAACTAGCAAAAAGTTATCACTAATTGACTCTCCTTATTTCAAAATAGTCCACTATAGTTAGAAGACTCTAGTGATCTTTAATGATTTATGTGAAAATATTCATAAAACAAATTTAATTGGGAGTTTCTATGTGCTTCATGGCTTTCCATAATAAATACATACATTTTCTCAGCTACAGTAATGCCTTCTTCCTATAATTAATTTTATTTCCACCAGTAAAATATTAAGTTTAATTCACTATTTTAAATTAGAATATTTAAAATATTGATACTCATGTGACTCAACCAAAACAATAGGTTTGCATAGGAAAGTTGGTTATATTTTTGGTATGTGAAAAGTTATTTTTAAAATAGGATGGGGGCCTTGGTGGTGGTAATGTTGAACTGGTAAAGGGGAGTGTTCTTTTTCTTATAACTGAAACCCAACTACAAACATGTTTGTAATTATGGTTCTTAAATAAAGATATTAATTTTAAAAACAATAGAAAAAGATAAGTTCTCCTAAAAAACTATTTATTTAAAAACCAAAGCTACAGGGGCCCGGGAGATAGCATGGAGGTAAGGCGTTTGCCTTTCATGCAAAAGGTCATCTGTTCGAATCCCGGTGCCCCATACGGTCCCCCGTGCCTGCCAGGAGCAATTTCTGAGCATGGAGTCAGAAGTAACCCCTGAGCGCTGCCGGGTGTGACCCAAAAACAAAAACCAAAGCTACAATGAATGTTTTATTGAATGTTTTAATGAATGTTTTATGTCTTATAGACAGGAACCACTTTATCAAGAAGTGAGAATTAATTTCACTTTCCAAATTCAAATCATAAAATTTTTTTTTTTTTTTTTTGGTTTTTGGGTCACACCCGGCAGTGCTCAGAAATTACTCCTGGCAGGCACAGGGGACCATATGGGGCACCGGGATTCGAACCGATGACCTTTTGCATGAAAGGCAAACGCCTTACCTCCATGCTATCTCCCGGGCCCCAACAAATTCAAATCATAAAAATAAAATTTATATTCCCAAAATAAATGTATTCACTTATTTCATATCTATTTATTTTCATGTAGATACTGTAGATAGCCCTAAGATGTTTCTTGATGTTCTTAACTGTCCTTCAAACTTAGGTAGCTCCTTCTTGCTACCCTTGAGAGTTGCCTTTAATTGAATTACAGCCTTGAGATAGGCACTACAGTAGGAACAGTCAGTCATTCTACATGTCAATATCCCTATTCAGATGGTGTATTAGTTACCTTTAGACACTTGGAAAAAATGCCTCTTCACCTATCTTCTAGGGAAAGACCTAGGTTGGAATCATTTGTAGAATCAGAGCTAATCATTTGTTGCTGCTAAAATGCTCATCACTAAAGTATGCAATATCTAAATGTCATCCCTACCACCCACTGACATATCTATAATTTTTTATTGGAATTTTTATGTGGATGCAATGAGTTGGGAATTTGGTAATCTGCCTTCTTCAGAGAGACAATGTCTATGATGAGACTGCTCTGGTAAATCACATCCAAAGTGTAAAGATGGTGAAGCCCATATCTCTGTTAGCATTCCTGATTCCAAAGGAATTTCCACCAACAATGAAAAACAAATAAAACATGGACATAAATTAAAAAATGACAAAAAATAATTAGTAAAGTGATTCTCAAGGATATGGTATAGAGCAATTATCTTCAACTCCACCAAAAGCAAAACTATTAAAGAAAATCTTTGATGCTCTGTTTGCTACTTTGATATAAAATTCATAGAAATAACATTTTCTGAGCGTTACTGGTATAACTCCTACTCTCCAAAAAGTAACATTTGCAAATATTACTTTTAAATTTGCATAATATGATATAATTTATATATAATACATTTATAGATTTGTTTCCTATTAGTATCTAAATAAGAAATATTTTTGTTTCTATAAGAAATATATTTATTAAAAATAAAATATAAAGAAATGATTTATAAAAATGTATTCAATATGTAAAAATATTAGAAACTGTTATTTCTTTGCTGGTTGTTCTAGCTTTATTTAGATTTCCACTGTTTACTTTTCCTTACCAATGCTTAAAGCTTATGCATATTTATGTCTTTTCCATGAATAAGACAAAATCTTAATGTACATTTTGGTCTCTTTTTTCATCCTCTACATTGCTATTATCTGAAATTTTAAGTTTGAAATAAATAAAGGTTTTTGGCAGGGGAGAGGGGATACATAATCACTCTTCTTTTTTTTTTTTTTGGTTTTTGGGTCATACCCGGCAGTGCTCAGGGGTTACTGCTGGCTCCATGCTCAGAAATTGCTCCTGGCAGGCACGGGGGACCATATGGGGCACCGGGATTCAAACAGATGACCTTTTGCATGAAAGGCAAACGCCTTACCTCCATGCTATCTCCCGGACCCCTCTTCTTTTTTTTTCTCCTCTCAAAGTTCAGGGACTAAGTGGGCCTATGATTTCAGTGCAAGACAGTGTGGAGCTATTTAGACCCTGTGCTGTCAGGGAACCATCAGGATCATGCCTGGTAGTGCTCAGGGGCTCATCTGGTACCAGCATTCAGAACCAATCAGTGAATGCAAGCCTGTGAATTTAAAACTGAATTTAAAAACAGAATTTCTTAGTATTTTAAGAATTCATCTAATTTTTTTATATTATATAATTTAATGGATTACTTCTCGGCTTTTGGCTAAGATCAGGTGTAGTATCTGTTCTTATCAGTTCAATAAACAATTTAATGGAGTTTAGTTTATTTATAACCTTGTACAACCATTATCTCAAATTCTAGAATATTTTCATTACCCCAGTAAAGAACCTCACATCTATTAGCAATCACTTTTCACATTCCCATCCCCTTGAAAATGACTAAACTACTGCCTGTTTCTGTGGGTGTTTTCATTCTGGAAATCTCACATAAATAAAATTATAAAATGCATGAACTTTTTTAATGCATGGACTTTTATACTGGTTTCTTTCACTTAGCATAATGTTTTCAAGATTAATGCAGGTTATTTTCTGTATTTTTCTTTTCATTTCTTTTTTGTTTTATTTTCTAATAATTAAAAAATAAATTGTAACCTCAGAAGTCATGCAAAGAGGTGTATATCTGTGTTTTGTCATTTTGTGTCCACATCCATGATGCTCAGTGTTTAGTCTTTACTCTGTGCTTAGGAACAATTCTTGGTGGGGCTTAGGGCACCAACATTATGTTGGTGTAATATCATCTTGTTGGTCACATTCAGGGGCTTGCTTCCTGGGCACAAAAAACAAGGAGGGTCTCGGCCATTTAGGCTTTTAAAATGGGACTTAAACTAGAAATATTTTTATGGTACTGTTGTTAATCACTTCATTTTGCTTAATCCATCCAGCTCCTTTATCAAAGACATTCTGTCTTTGGATCTGAGTGCTTATTCTAGGGTTCTAAATTTGTATTCATTCGTCTGACAATCTATCTCTATTTTAGTAGCAAGTTGTTTTTATTATTATGGTTTTATTTTATAGTATGATTTAAAGTCCAGAAATGTGTTGCTTCTCAACTTTTTTTCTCAGAATGGCATTACTTATTTAAGTAGGTTTGTGGCTCAAGATGAATTTTCTTACTGATTCTTATAGACTGTCATCAAATTTTAATGGGAAATATATTGAATGTAGAATATTCTGGGCATCATGGTCATTTGGACAATGTTATTCTTCCTATTCAAGAATATTTGTATTTCACATTATTTATATATTTTTATTTCCTAGTATCCTCTTCCATTTCACTCATAAAAGAATGATATTTTTCAAGGTAGGATTTTTGTATTTTCGGTTATTTGTTCCTAGATATTTGACGATTTGGAACAATGTTTTAGGTAGAGTATTATTATTATTTTTGTGTGTGTCACTCCTGCAGGTGCTCAGCACACACTTCTGGCTCTGAGTTTGAGTCACTCCTGGTGTATTGTGGGACCCTTTAGGGTGCTGAGGATTAAATCTGGCTTGACTGAGTCAAGCATCCTACTATCACTCTTGCCTCAAGGTGGTCTTTTTTAAAAAAAAATATATAACTTTCTCATGCTCATTCTGAGAAAAAAAATTAAGAATATATTTATATTTCTATATATATTTCTAGTTTGTTATTTGAACATAGAAAATGTAACCAATTTTTGTATTAATTTTGTAGCTTACTACTTGCTGTTCTGGTTTACTGTTTCAATAAGTTGTGTGTGTGTGTGTGTGTGTGTGTGTGTGTGTGTGTATTTTTGGGTCCCCTGTCACCTGTATAATGTGATAGCTAAGTTTTTCTTTTCCATTTATTGATGGTGGGAATATTGTTTGATCTAGCCTCTATGGAAAGCAGTATAGAGCATTCTAAAAAATTTAATAATAGAACTTCTATGCTCTACAGTTACCCCAGAAACACAAGAAAATACAAGTACACCTGTATTCATTGCAGCATTTAGTACAATAGACAGGATATAGCAGATGAATGCATAAGAAAGCTATGGTATGGTATGAAATACTATGCATCTATAAGAAAAGATAAAATCATGCATTTTGCTACATTGTGAATGGAATTAGAGAGATTATACTGAGCAAAATAAATCAGTGGAGCCAGATACATACTGCAGAAGGTAAGTCACTAGTTTTGCATGTGGTCAATCTAAATTCAATCCTTGACCTCTCATATAGTCCCTGAGCCTATCAGGAGTGATTCTTGAGTGGAATAATCCCTGAATACCACTTGCAAAAAAAACAAGCTAACAAAATAAGACTTCTGTAGAAGGAAAAGATTATGTCACTGAATCACCCACAATTACACTTTCCAAGATGGCCCTGCTTCATCACTGACACACTACCATTCCTTTTGGGGACACTGATCTGACCACCCTTCATATACTCTGGTTTCTGTACTGATACCATCAGGGATTTTTCAAGCGAGTGTGGGCATCCCCTTCCCCATATTTCCCTTCCTCCAAGAAGCTGGCAACCATAACCATGCCCACAAAAGTAGTCACCATGTTCAAATCGGTCCAGTTCCATAGACTCATTTTTTTCTTGAAAGAGATGTAAGCCGATCCATGATAGATTATAGCTACACTGATCCACACAGCAGAAAGCTGGCCAGCTCGGGAGGAGAGGGTGGGTCAAGCATTCACCCTGCCGCTTCCATTATCCACGATACCATTTCCAAGATGGCCCTGACTCATCGCTGATCCTCTAAGGTTCCCATTAGGGACACTAATCTGACCACACTCAGTTACATTATTTTTTGGCCTGATACCACAAGAGCTTTTTCAAGTACAGGCACCCTCTCCTCGTATCTTCCTTCTTCCATGAGACCTGCCAGCTAAGTATATGCACCTAAAAGTAACAGATATTAGTAACAGTGATTTGAATTTCTGGACAACTATTTGTTTGACGTTATCATTCCTAAAGCAGCAACCCAGTTGTTAAAACCCCAGTTTAACATTATAGCTATCAGTAAGAGCTTACTAATTCTGCCATTGTATTAATGGCTTCATTGGAGAGTAATTTTCACAAATCAGCTTTCTACTGTACTTTTTTGCCTTTCCTTCTTTCCTTCCTTCCTTCCTTCCTTCCTTCCTTCCTTCCTTCCTTCCTTCCTTCCTTCCTTC
>PVKC010045711.1:0-11359 GCA_004027635.1 Crocidura indochinensis | reverse complement strand
AGGTTTAATAGCAAGTCTGATAAATTTGAACTAATCTTGTAGATAGCATGAGAGGGTTTGTTTGTTTTTTTTTTTCATGTAACAACCCAGTTTCCCCAGTCTTGTTTTTTTTTGTTTTGTTTTGTTTTGTTTTGTTTTGTTTTTTTTTCAGTTGAAGAAACTTTCCTTACTCCACTTCGTGTATTTTGCTCCTTCATTATAAATGAATTGTTGGGGCCCGGGAGATAGCATGGAGGTAAGGCATTTGCCTTTCATGCAAAAGGTCATCGGTTCGAATCCCGGTGCCCCATATAGTCCCCTGTGCCTGCCAGGAGCATTTTCTGAGCATGGAGCCAGGAGTAACCCCTGAGCACAGCCGGGTGTGACCCAAAAAAACCACACACACAAAAAAAATGAATTGTCCATACAGCTGAAGGTTTATCTCTAGATTCTTAATTCTGTTCCATTGAACTTGGTTACTATATGGTTTTGTTTTCTATAGCTTTGGGTATAAAATTCCTGGAAGTTTAATTTTTTTTGTTGGTGTTTTTGTTTCTTTTGAACCACACTTGACTGTACATTGTCAAGTATTTATTTATTTAACTTTACAGGGAAATTCTAAATTATCTTATATGTATGTTACAGTTGATACATATACACTTACTTACATGTAGTGCCAACACTTGAAATGATTACACTTATATTTTTCCCTCTGTGGAAAATTTCTGTGGCAGTGCTCAAGGGCTACTTTCAGTGTGGAATTTCTATATTACCACAATACCAGTGAGCTGAATATTTATTTGTTTATTAACAAGCATTTTCTATGATATTTTTATATTTTTATTTTTCGAACGATCGATTGATAAATTTATTGATTGATTGATTGATATTTATTGATCTCTGACTCCTGTACTATCTTTTTTTGTTTGTTTTTGGGTCACACCTGGTGATGCTCAGGGGTTACTCCTGGCTCTGCACTCAGAAATTGCTCTTGGCTTGGGGACCATATGGGATGCCGGGAATTGAACTGTGATCTGTCCTAGGCTAGTGTGCTGTATTAGCTTTTTTAAAGTGGAAATTATTTCTACTAAGTTTGCCTATTTTTCCTTTGAGTTGTTGACCTATTCTTAGTGATTTATGGAAGTTCTATTTGTATTTATATACTACTAAATACTTGGTTATAAGCATTAGAAGTGTCTGCTAGATAGAGGGCCACAGGAGTAGCACAGCGGCAGGGCTTTTGCCTTGCACACGGCCGACCCTGGAGGGATCCGGGTTTGATCCCCTGCACCCCATACAGTCCCCTGAGCCAGCTAGGAGCAGTTTCTGAGCACAGAGTTTGGAGTAATCCCTGAGCACCGCAGGAAGGGGAAGGGAAGGGAGGTAAAGGTAGAAGGGAGGGAAAGGATCTCCTACATTGTGCTTTGTCTTTTCAACTCCAACAGTGTCGACTTCAATAGTGTCTTCTTATACAGAAGAGTATCTTCTATGTACTTAATTTTCATATAGCCAAAATGGCGTTTACTCTTTTCTTGTGAGGTTTTTGTGCTTTGTTTAGGAATTCTTCCTAATATTTGTGTTTAAGTTTGGGGTATGTCAATCATGGAAATACACAATAGACAGACCTTCTTGCTTTTTGTAGGAAATGATGCTTGAATTTTGTGACTGATTTCTGTATTTTTAATTCATTTGGTGGATACAGTCTAAGAGTTCTGCATCTTAGAGTCATAGATCTAGATATCTGGAAACAATCTATTGTTTATATTGTGTACTGTTAGGCACAATACTAGGTACGTTGGGTGCTCCTTATAAATTTTTATATGCATATCAATTACTATTTTCTTAAGTATGCTAGTTTGGAGCAAAGACTCAATAGGCTGGAACATATGTTTTGTGTATGAGAGGTCTGTGTTCAATCCCTGATGCCACATGTTTCCCCAAGCACTGTTAGAAGTAGCCCCTGAGCACTACCAGGAGTGGTTCAAAAACTAGATCATACCAAAACAATAAAGTCAAATGTCAAAAGTAAGTAATACCAAAAAGGCACATTTTATGATTTTCCCAACCACACCAAATTATAAAAAATTCTTTTTAATTTTAGGCAACTGTTTACAACACTTACTGATAAGGTTTTATATATGACAGTCCTTCATCACACCTTTCCCAATGTCCACTTCCCTCCATTATTGTCCCAGTGTCCTTCTCTACCTTAATACAACCCTTAATATGCTCTTCTGTAGTAAGGTTACTGAAGGCCTTTTCTCATTCTGTTGTCTTTGTTTATCCCTATTATGAATTTGTTGCATTTTATACCCCTATCATGTTCATTTACACTCCACATATAAGAGAGATCATTCTGTGTTCCTACTTCAGACTCATAACTCAGCATGATATTCTCTGGCTCTGTCTATGTAGCAGCAAATTGCATGATTTAATTGTATATCCCATTAGTTTCCATTGTGTACCATAGTGTTTTTTTTTTTATCTATTCTTAGATACTTATCTATTCTGAGTTATCTATTCTTAGATATCTATATCTTAGTTATCTATTCTTAGATACTTGGGTTGTTTCCTTATTCTGGTTACTGTGAATAGTGCTGCAGTGAAATAGTGCAAATATCTTTTCTGAATAGATTTTTATTTTATCTTGGATAGATGCCAAGAAGTGTATTTGCTTGGTCATTTGGGAGCTAAATTCCCTGTTGTTGTTGTTGTTGTTGTTGTTGTTTTAGTGTTGATATTGTTTTCAAAAAAGACTGGAACTAGTCAGCATTGGATGAGAGCCTCTTACATTGGACGAGAGTCCCTTCTTTTCCCACATCTACAACCCTGATTGCTTTTGTTCTTTGTAATGTGTAAGAGGTTTCTAGAATGAGATGTTACCTCATTTTGGTTTGCATTTCCCTGATAAGTGGTGCAGAACATTTTTCATGTACCAATTTGGCTATTTGGATGTCTTTGTGGAAGTTGTTGTTCACCGTCCCATTTTTTTGATGGGGTTATTTTTTTCCTTGTTAAGTTCTATCTATATTTTATACATCTTGGATATTAACCCTTTTGCAGATATTTCAGCAAATATTTTCTCTAGGTGTCTGTGTTGTTCATCACTTCCTTTAAATGACTGAAGCTTCTTAATTTAATGTAGTCCCATTAGTTTATCTTTGCTTCCAATTGCTTGGCCAGTTAACTTCTTAAAATTGCCTCTAGCTTCAGCGTCATAGTCTGCCTAAATTTTCCTCAATATAATTTATGGATTCAAGTCTGAGATTGAAGTCCTTAATCCATTTTGATTTGACTTTAATGCATGGTGTTAGAAAGTTTACTTCATTTTTATATGCAAGTAAGAGAAAAAGATGAACAATGAATTCCATTCACTTATGTTGCTCAGAAAAATCAGGTACGTGAGAATCAGCATAGCAAAAGAGATAAAAGATGTATACCTATGTACAAAACAAAATAATACTAAAAGCAATTAAAGAGGACATGAGGAAATGAAAACATGCATCCTGTTCATGGGTTGGGAGAATTAACATTGTCAAAATGGCAATGCTCCCCAAAGCATTATGCAGATTCAGTGCAGTCTCTGTAAGAATATACTAATGAGAGGGACCAGAGTGATAGCATAGCAGTAGGGCATTTGCCTCGCACGCTGCTGACCCAGTTTCGATCCCAGCATCTCATATGATCCCCTGAGCCTGCCAGGAGTGATTTCTGAGTGCAAAGCTATGAGTAACCCCTGAGCACCCCTGGGTGTATCTTCCCAAAAAAGCCAAAAAAAAAAAAAAGAATACCAATGAGATTCTTCAAAGAAATAGTCTAAACACTCTTGACATTCATATGGAAAATAGTATCCCCCATCTGCCCTAGCCAAAGTAATCGTAGGAAAAAAGAAGAGGCGTTGCTCATGCCAATTTCAAACTGTACTACAAAGCTGTAGTAATTAAAACATTGTTACTGGAATAAGGACAGGTCAGTGTCAGTGGAAGAGTTTTGAAAATCTAGAGACAGATAAATGGACAGACAGCTAATATTTGATGAATAAAAAATATGAAGTGGAATAAGGAAAATTCTTCAACAAATAGTGTTAACTACCTGCAAAACAGAATTTCACTGCTTTTGATGATAATTTTTATGTTGAGATTGGGTCTTTCCTTGGAGTAATTTTCTGTTATGTTTCACAGGTTTTGGCTGTTTTGTTTTCTTTGAATTTATTTTTTTAGGAGATGCTATTGTAGATAATCTTATCTAAAAAGACTTATTCTAGTAAATCTTTCTAGATAAGATTATCTAGATGTCTAGAATCTGCCTAAGATGTGCTTTTGAATAATTTGCTTCTTTTTATTTTTGTTTTGTTTTGTTTTTTTGTTTGTTTGTTTGTTTTTTGTGCTACATCCAGTGGTGCTCAGGGGTTACTCCTGGCTCTGTGCTCAGAAATTACTCCTGGCAGCTGGCAGGCTCTTGGAACCATATAGGATACTGGGGATTGAACCTGGGTCTGTCCCTGGTCAGCAGTGTGCAAGGCACACTCTGGTCCCATACTCTTTCTAATTGAAAATCTGTGTGCACTGCATTATCCTGAGAGTAAATACTGCTATTGACGACTGACTACTTAGCAAAATGCTGAAGGGGGTGGAGAATTCGATCATATCAACCATTTTTTGGGGGGGGGGGCATATCTGGCGGTGCCCAGAGGTTACTCCTAGCAGGCTTGAGGGACCAATTGGGGTGCGGGGATCTAAATCTAGAACCCAGGTCAGCTGCGTGCAAAGCACGCTACCCACTGGCTATTGCCCTGGCCCCCCATCTCAGCTTTTCTACCCAAATACCTGAGACAACTTTTTGTACTTTTGTTTGTTTGTTTGTTTTTGTTTTGGGGCCACACCCGGTGACGCTCAGGGGTTACTCCTGGCTATGCGCTCAGAAGTTGCTCCTGGCTTGGGGGACCATATGGGAAACCGGGGGATCAAACCGCGGTCCTAGGCTAGCGCAGGCAAGGCAGGCACCTTACCTCCAGCGCCACGGCCCGGCCCCAAGCTTTTTGTACTTTTGTATACAGTGCACTGGCCGAAGGACTTGCCCTGTCTCTTGCTCTTTTTTGGGGGGCCACACCTGGTGATACTCAGGGATTACTCCTGGTTATGCTCTCAGAAATTGCTACAGGCTCAGAGACCATACGAGATGCCGGGGAATTGAACCTAGGTCCGTCCTAGGTCAACATGTGCAAGGCAAATGCTACCACTGCTCTGGCCCCTTATCTCTTGCTCTTATATAAATTAGTTTTTGGTTAGAGCCTTCCACTGCTTCTTGGAATTTTGATTTCTTCTAAATTTGGTTTTTAGGGTTTTTTTTTTCCAGATTTGTTTTTTAAATAGGGTTTTTTTTTTTTTTTTCACACCAAGTCCTGCCTTGGTACTTGCTCCTGAGATGCTCAGAGGACCATAAAGAGGCAAGAATCAAACCTGGGGCTTTTGGATATAAAGCATGTGCTCAACTGTTTAGCTATCTGTGCAGCCCTCTTCCACTTATTTCTTGTAGATTTATGTATCTTTCAGAATGTCAGATATTCCAATAATGTTTGCCTCCCCATACCAATTTTTGTTTTTGCTGTTATTATGAACATATTCTTTTAATGTAAATATAATATATGTACATGATATAAACACATATTTTTCTGAAATTCTTTAGACTCTAATGTATATATAGACACATGTTTAGTGAATCACTGTTATTCATGATAGGGAAGTAGTTAACTTACTCTAATTAGTAAGAGATATAGATGGCATGCAGTGGATGAGTTATATTCTAATGAACTCTGTATATTCTATTGTATTCTTGAATACATATCCTTATCTCTGAAGGGTGTAATGGCCCCAAACACCATATTTACACCCAAGGAAGGTGGATCTAGAGCAAGGGTTCCAAGAGAATAATTCAGACATAGTTATGAGTGAAATATGCTTATGTGTGACTGAATAGCAATCTGTCTCATCAATCAGAAAGAGAGCTGCCTGCCCGACTGCAGTTTTTTTGTTTGTTTGTTTTTTTGGTTTTTGGGTCACACCTGGCAGTGCTCAGTGGTTACTCCTGGCTCCATGCTCAGAAATTGCTCCTGGCAGGCACGGGGGAACATATGGGGCACCGGGATTTGAACCGATGACCTTTTGCATGAAAGGTAAACGCCTTACCCCTATGCTATCTTCCGGGCCACCGACTGCAGTTTTTACTAAGTACAGAGACCACCCTGGGCAGGTTAGTAGGGAGAGAGGCCTATCTTGAGCCAGTCCTGCCCAGGTTTGATAAGTCAGGAGAAATCAATGTTTTGGGTTAAAACCAAGTTGTAAACAAAGAGATACGAAGAAGCCAGGGGTGATCTTTTTTTGGGGTGAAACCAAATTGTAAAGGGTACATTACTATTGGTTAGATTATGTGTTACTTGAGGCCAGGGAAATAGTATAGTGGATAAGGTGCTTGCCTAGTATGTCACTGATCTGGGTTCAATCCTTAGCACCTCTGGTCTTCCAAGTGCTGCAATGAGTGATCCCCAGAGCAGAACCAGGAATAAGCCTTGAAAACTTTGTGGCTCAAAGCAAAGCAAAACAGAATGTATGCTTTTTGCTTTTGATAAATTTTAAAAGCACATATTACCAACTATCCTTTGGGGGTGGGGGGTATTCGGCCATATCCAGTGATGCTCAGGGGTTACTCCTGGCTATGCGCTCAGAAATCACTTCTGGCTTGGGGACCACATGGGATGTCCTAGGTTAGCGCGTGTAGGCAGACTCCTTACGGCTCACATCACTGCTCCGGCCCCCAAATTATCCTTTTAAAAGGTGTATTTACTTTGTCCAACTCTATAGAATGCACAATATATGAATCATAATAATGTAGACTGAGGACTTTGGGCGGTAATAATATGTCAGTGTGGCATGATCACTTCTAACAAGTCTACCTTGCTAGTGGGAAATTTTGATAATGGAGATCTGTGGCTACACGGCAGGAAGAATTTGGGAGATCTTTGTTCCTTCTCATTTTTGCTATGAATCTAAAATTGCTTTATAACAATTAAGTCTTAGGATTAAGGATGCATATTTCACATATTTGAGGCTCCTAGTTCAATTCTGACACTGCAAAATAGGGAAAGTCTTTAATTTTTAATTTTTTTTTTTTGTGGTTTTTGGGTCACACCCGGCAGTGCTCAGGGGTTACTCCTGGCTCCATGTTCAGAAATTGCTCCTGGTAGGCACAGGGGACCATATGGGGCACTGGGATTCGAACCGATGACCTTTTGCATGAAAGGCAAACGCCTTACCTCCATGCTATGTCCTGGGCCCAGGGAAAGTCTTAATTAAAAATGTTATTAGCTAATACAGATACTGCTTTTAGTGTCTGAGGCAAGCTCTTTGTAGGTATTAAATGATTAACTTGATAATAATTCTATGATGTAATGCCACTTTAGTAAACTAAGGAGCCAGAGGGAGATTAAAATTTTGTTCAGTTAGGCAGAGAAAGGTCTACCATGACCACTAAGACTATGATGATTTGAAATGATCACTCTGGACAAGAACTGGACACTGAAAGAAGATAATGTGATATGTGTGATTTCCTTTCAGTAACAATATTGCAAACCATAGTATCTAAAAGAAAAGGAGAGAGAGACCGAGAAAGAGGGAGAAACGGGGGGGGGGGGGCAGAGGTGGTGGGAAATGTGCACAGGTGAAAGGTGTTCATTGAAGGACTAAAAAACATGAACAACTTTGTAAATGTATTTTATGGTGATTCAATTGAGAATTCATTAAAAAATTGTTCAGCGGGCAAAGTGATAGTATAGTGTGTAGCATGCTTGCCTTGCCTGCAGCTAGCCCGTGTTTGATCCCCCCACATCCCATGATTCTCTAAGCCCACCAGGAGTGATTCCTGAGTGCAGATCAGGAGTAATCACAGAGCACTGGTGGGTGTGGCTTCCCCACCCCCAAAGAATGAAAGAAACTAGTTCAAGGTCACTTAGCCATGTTATATCAAGATATGTCCCCACAGAACTGTGTTTTACCATGAAATATTTAAATATTTGCTAACTGAAGAGAAGGATCTCATTACTCTTAGATTTATAACTTTAGTTTATAAGTGAGGTTAAATATATTTGGATTTGGTTTTGGCTGGAGTGACAGTTAAACAACCGGAGCACATGCTTGGTTTGCAGGAGACCTGAATTTGACTCGCCACATAGTTTCCCAAGTACCAATTCAGTAGTAGCCATTGAGCATTTCTGGATGTACTTCCAAAACCTTCAGATCAATATATGTATATATATCAATATATGTATATATACATATCAGTATCAATATCAATATATGTATATATACATATATTTGCACACATGTATGATTAAGCAATATCATTCCTACATATCCAAGAAGATAAAAAATTCCATGTATAAACATGTAACATAAAACACTAGTTCAAAAATATATGCACTCCTATATTTACTATAACACAAGATTTGGAAAACTCAGCGAATAAGTAGGTCAGCAAGTTATATTGACAATAGGACTACTCAAATGGAAGCAAAGATGAGAGTCTGAAGAGAGAGTGCAAGGGTAAGGTGCGTGCCTAGCATCTTACGAACCCCAGTTTGAACCCCTTGCACCAATATGGTCACTGAGAACTGCTGGGGTTAATTTATGAGCATAGAACCAAGAATAAACCTTGAGCAAGACTGGTGAGTGCCCCCAAATAAACAAATGATGAAATTGGCCTAGAGGAATAGATCAATAGTTTGGAGTGCCTGTTATATATAATATTATATGCTATATATATTATATATATGTTTTGCGTTTTGTAATGCCTAGTTTGCCGTTGCCAACTGTTTTAGTTTTTTTCCTCACTGATTTATATGTGATCATTGTATTACAGATAAATTCATCTATTATTTTCATTATTTGTCTTCAGCTTGTTATTTGCTTTTGACTTAATTTTTTCCAGACGTGAAGAAAAAATTGACTTGAGATATGTCATTCGGTTCTGTTCATGACTTTCTCTTTAGTTTATTATTTATTCTATTTTACAGAAGTTATTACAATAACCTTAGTCATCATAATAAATTAAAGCAGTGTTTCCTACATGGATGGCTCTCTTGAGCAAATAGGAACCAGAGAATGTAATTAATGATTAGATTGCATCAGACATCATTTGAATTTCTCAGTGAATTGGCAGGCACTCTAGGACAATGGCTTTCAGTTTTTTCCACTGAGGGACTCCCACCACTGCAGACTGGCAGTTGGAAAGTGATCTGCTATACTATAATTCTTCAAGGTTATTTTTTTAAATCAGTTATAATAAATAATTTTAGTTCATTTTATTGATAGATCTAATTGTCAGAAAAAAAGATAGATCTAATTGCCAGAATGCTAAACACATGTGCTTATATTGTAACCAATCTTTATAATTCTAAAACATAATTTGATTTACTTAAATCTTATTTAAGCACTAAAATTACTCATTTCAGCTTTTCCTACTTACTAACAAGTTTATATTGAGAGGAAAATTATTGATTCTGATTGAAAAATACTTCTTCCCCATGACTTTGCCTTCCATGAACGAGAGCTAAACAGACTAGCCAGTCATATAACAATAAGCAAGTTAAGCGAGACAGACTGGGTATTAAGGCAGTAGAGAGTAGTGGAGGCTATGTGAAACTGGAATAGGCAGTCCTCTACTCCAGCATTTGGATGACAAATGGAAACTTGCTAGACAAGTATGTTTATATGCATATAACCGCCTTTGCAAGTTTAATGACATGGAACTTAAAACATAACTTTTTTGTTTTTGTTTTTTTGGGGGTCACACTTAGCATCGCTAAGGGTTACTCTGGGCTCTGTGCTCAGAAATAGCTTCTGGCAGGCTTGAGGGACCAAGGAAGGTGAGAACCAAACCTGAGTCTGTTCCAGGTCAGCCACATGCAAGGCAATGCAAGGCAAAGGCCCTACCACTGTGCTATTGCTCCAGCCCCAACATATAACATTCTAATGAGCTTCTCACTTGAGCAAGGAATATACTGGGAAGCTTTTCTAGGTATTCATATTTCCCTAATAGAATAGATACTAGATTACTGCATAGTCAAGAGCTAAATGATAATAACAAGTGATGATACCATGTAGCTTTAGATACTGACCATTATTGGCAGTTTTCTTTTTTGCCAGCAGAGAATGTTGATTTTGCTATGGTTTTAGCAAAACTGCAATAGTATACTTTTATAGAAATGATACGAGATTACCATATATAGCTCTCAAATGACCCATATTACAATGGTTAATATCTGGGCTAGAATTCTATTTTCTCATTTATTATTCATTCATCCATTCAATGAATGTTTAAATGTGTGCAAAAGAAAAAAGAGTTAGTGACTTCTTTTCTCTGAAGATACTTAAAACTTAGTTGGGAGGGAGAAGTATCTAGCACTGGTATTCAAATGGTGAATGCCGCTGAGATGGGTTTAATGAAGCCTCTTAGGATCAGCTGGACTGCGGCAAACGCTTCATTTGCCCTGGATTTCTTTTTTCCCAAGCTGAGCAGAGCTTCAACAGTTCTCCCAACAATTATCACCCACTTGTTCTTTAGGTCTCAAGTTATTTATTTATTTATTTTTTTGCATTAGTCAGGTTGAAGGATTCATGGTATTAATCACAACTGAAGTTGTTATTTATCACCTGCTGGGTGAGAAATAATAATTTTGATACTAGTGGGGCAGCAGGCCAGAGGTACCAAATTAAGTAAAACATCTAAACACTAGCAAGGATCATTTCTCTGATTAATGAATTGTTACAAAGAAAAAGTGCTACTCATTATCTGGTCTTACCAATACAAAGAGGGGCATTTAAGAAAAAAAGAACCAGCTTGTTCAGACCAATTTTTCTGTTTATTTCATTCCCTTCTTGTTCTCATTATTTATTTATATTCTTACTATAAACAGATTTTTGTTGCCAGTCACATTTTTGTTGTTTTTTTTTGTTAGCAAATAACATAAGTAGAAGAAATATATTTATATTTCACTACATTTCTACTTTAATAGTAAATTGAAAAATAGTCCTGACTATTGAAACAATTTTGTGTATGTGACCTTTAAGAAAATAAAGCTACTTTGAAAGTGGTAGGTTATCCAAATGGGACTACATTAAATTAATAAATTTCTGTGCCTCAAAATGAAGGATGACCAGGAACAAAGACTGCCTGCAGAATGGAGAAACTACTTGCCCAGTACTCATATGATAAGGAGTAAATATCTAAGATATATAAGGCACTAGTAGAACTTAACAAGAAAAAAAATCTAGCCCAAAAGTGGGAAGAAGTGAATAGACATTTCCTCAAAGAAGATGGCCTAAAGGCA
>PVKC010045710.1:0-11365 GCA_004027635.1 Crocidura indochinensis | reverse complement strand
TGGGTCGGGTGAGACCATCTTACCAAGAGACCGGGGTCCCGGTCCGTAGCTTGGCTCAGCAGAGAGGAGAGGAGAGCTCATCATCACTTCTTGACCAATCAACTAAAACATTATGATGGGCCTGGAAAGCACTGGAGGAGTAGATTAGAGGATGGTTTAGTCTCATCCTCCAAGTAGCCATCCTGTTCCATCCTGGAGAGCTTGTCCAGCAAAAGAAGAAAGCACATTTTTTTAAGAAAGGGGGTTACAGGCTTTGAGGGTCAGAGTGGTTGATGAATTCCCTCTTATAATGGTCCTCTGAGACATTCTCCCTCATATCTGCAAATGAAAGCAATGTGTTCTGAGTAAGATTTCAACCTGTCCTTTCTTAGGATTTTGGGGATGATAAGGACCCTGCCCAGAAATACTTGCTGGTTTTTAAAACTTTCAGTGTACCTCAAAATTTCTTTAGGACTAGTTTCAAATCTTCTGTTATTTGGTCATTTGTTTTCAAATCTTTTCTGAAGCAGATCTGGCTACTACCTGCTGATTGGGTCACTGTGAGGGAAATCTGAACTAGGCCCAGCTCATCTGGTGGGAAACATATTCCTCCCCTTCAAAGATCATTTTCACTCTTCCTTTTTTCTTCATCTTCATTCTTTACCTTCAGAAGCCTTTCATCGAAGTAACTCAAGATGTTTTTCAGAGGGGCAGGGTCTTGCCTCTTTGCTGTTCTCCCTTTGAAACTTCTTGACAAGTTCTGCATGTCCCACTATCTCATAGAAATAGTCTCTGTGAATAGAACAATTTAACAAAGCATTTGTGTCTAAATCTTTGATGGAACATTGCTGTTCTGTAGAGACAATTAAAGTAAAAGGAGGATGCAAAGAAACTAAATTAGGGCTGGATTGATAGTACAGCAGGTAAGGAGCTCTCCTTGCATTACACTGACCCAAGTTTGATCCCTGGCACCCCATATGGTCCTCGAAACCATCAGAGTTCAGAGCTCTGAGTTCAGAGTCAGGACAACCTGCTTCTGCAAAGCACTTCCTTTGTTATCATCTTAGTAGACTAGAACCCTGTAAATAAGGCATCGACTGTTTTCTTTTCATTGACTCTCTTAGGTCAATCTTAATATCTGAAGCAGTATAAGTGGTCTCTACCATTCCAATCAAAGCAACAGTTTTACTGCCAATTTCTAAATAATCTGTTACAAAGAGCAATGGCACATGGCCCCAGATAATAAAATTGCCAAAGGTTATGATGGTGACCAGGAGAGAGAGCAAATTCTTCAGCTCCGCTCATAATAAGGTCCAATATACCAACATCCTGCATGTCACAGCCACAAAACAAAGAGGTTTGTTTGTGAATGTAGAAAAGTAAAGCAAACAGACACGAAAAACATATCCTTCAGAATAGTCTTCACAGTGTGTGTGTGTGTTCTTTTTATGACTGAAACCCAACTACAAACATGTTTGAAATCATGGTGTTTAAATAAAGATATTAGTAAACAAACAAAAAAAAAAGAGTAATCTTTACTCTTGGAAGTCCACTCAATCCTATGTGAAAAGTCATGATCTTTGATCATTTTTTCAGTTGGTATTTTCCACAAGCTGGGCAATTTTTATCACCTAGTTCAAGGATAATTTTGTAGTCTGAAGGTTTTATTTTTTTTTAATCCTCAGTTCAATTATAGTTTTGTATTCCGAAGGGTTTGTCAAAGTATTTCTGTAGACTTCTCTGAACACAGAGTGGTATAACAGTTCTGTGAGTGGCAAAGGACTTTAAAGAATACTGTTAAAGGGGCCAGAGAGGCAGCACATGTGTAGAACGTTTGCCTTGTACGCAGCTGGTCCAGGACTGACAGTGGTTTGAATCCTGGCATCACATATGGTCCCCCATGCCTGCCAGGAGCGATTGAGTGCAGAGCCAGGAGTAACCTCTGAGTGCTGCTGCGTGTGGCCCCTCCAAAAAAGATCCTGTTATAGTTAAAGATTCTATTGTAACACCATTGAAAAGGAAATTTGCTGAATTTTGTGACATACAGTTTCCCAGTTCAATATCCAGATTTGACCAGACCATCAGAAATTCTACCTGATTTTAGAATACTCAGGTCATTGCCCACACATATGTGAAGTTACTTAAACATTTCCTCTTATGTGTCAATGCTTGTCATAAGGCATCAACATACCAAATAGGTCTGATCTGTACATATACATATATATTTCTACAAGAGAGAAAATAATTGGGGCCTGGAAGATAGCATGGAGGTAAGGCGTTTGCCTTTCATGCAAAAGGTCATCGGTTCGAATCCCGGTGCCCCATATAGTCCCCCGTGCCTGCCAGGAGCAATTTCTGAGCTTAGAGCCAGGAGTAACCCCTGAGCACTGCCGGGTGTGACCCAAAAACCAAAAAAAAAAAAAAAAAAAAAGAGAGAGAAAATAATTATTGTGACATGACTTTTGGAATTCTTCTAGGACTTTGTATGTTTATTATATTTTTAATCAATTAAGATTTTCTTTTTTAAATACTTTTTATTGTGAAGTTTTTATTTTTATTATATTTTTATTTATGGCAAATTTTGATAAATTAAAAAATGTTAAAACACAGATTTCTATGAAATAAATTTAGTCAAAATACCAAATATTTTAAAATGAATATGAAAACTTTCATAGTTGCAAATAAAAACATCTCTTTTAAAAACAAGATTTCATTACTTCAGTAATTAAAAACCTAATAGCAAAACCTTTATTTGTATCATAAAGATCGCTCAATTCTTCAATAATAAATATTTAGTATTTAAAGTCCTTCATTTGTTCATTCAGCAATTTCCTTTTTTATTTTATTATTTTTTAATATAAATCTTTATTTAAGCACCATGATTACAAGCATGTTTGTAGTTGGGTTTCAGTTATAAACAGAACACCCCTCCCCCCCATCACCAGTGCAACATTCCCACTATTGAACCCTCCTCTTCCCCCACCCTTGCCTGTATTTGTGACAGGCATTTTACTACTCTCATTCTTCAACATTGCCATGTTGCTGTTAGTGTAGTTATTTCCCTTACAGAGTTCACCACTCTTTTTGGTGAGCTTCAAATTGTGAGCTGGTCCTTCCTGCTCTTCCAGCCCTTAACTATTGTCTCTGGGCCTTATTACAGTAATGTCTTTCATTTTTCTTAATGATAATGAGTGAAGCTATTCTATTTCTCTTCCTCTGACTTATTTCACTTAAAATAATAGATTCCATGTACATTCACATATAGGAAAATTTTATGACTTCATGTCTCCTGCTGGCTGCATAATAGCCGTCTATGTTGAAGGGCATCTTGGTTGTTACCAGAGTCTGGCTACTGTAAATAGTGCTGCGATGAATATAGATATGAGGAAGGGATCTTTTGTGTTCCTAGGGTATATCCCTAGGAGTGGAATAGCTGGATCATATGGGAGTTTAATTTCCAGTTTTTTGAGGAATATCCGTATTGTTTTCCATAAAGGCTGGACTAGACATCATTCCCACCAGCAGTGAATAAGAGTTACTTTCTCTCCACATCCCCTCCCCCCAGCACTGATTGTTCTTGTTCTTTGTGATGTGTGCCAGACTGTGGTGTGAGATGGTACCTCATTGTTGTTTTGCTTTGCATCTCTCTGATGATTAGTGACATGGAGCATTTTTTCATGTGTCTTTTGGCCATTTGCATTTCTTCTTTTAGGATGTGTCTGTTCATTTCTTCTCCTCATTTTTTGATGGGGTTATATGTTTTTGTTTCTTATTAAGTTCTGTCAGTACCCTGTATATCTTAGCTATTAGCCCTTGGTGAGATGGGTATTGGGTGAATAGTTTCTCCCATTCTGTAGGTGGCTTTTTTATCTTAGGCACTATTTCCTTTGAGGTGCAGAAGTTTCTCAGCTTAATATAGTACCATTTGTTTATCTCTGTTTCCACTTGTTTGGAGAGTGTTGTTTCATCCTTGAAGATGTCTTTAGTCTCAATGTCTGATAGTGTTTTACCTATGTGTTGTTCTATATACCTTATAGTTTCAGGCCTGATATCAAGGTCTTAAACCCAATTGATTTTAACTTTGTGCATGGTGTTAGATGGGGGTCTGAGCGCTTTTTTGCAAGTGTCTAACCAGTTGTGCCAACACCACTTGTTGAAGAGGCTTAACTTGCTCCATTTTGGATTTCTTGTCCTTTTATAAAGGACTACTTGATTGTATGCCCCTTCTTCCTTCCTGACGTGTGCTTGTAAAGCTACACATTTTCCTCTGAGTACTGCTTTTGTTGTGCTCCATAAATATTGATAATTTGTGTCTTTATTGTCATTTGTTTCCAAGAATGTTTTGAGTTTCTCTTTGATTTCCTCTCTGACCCACTGGTTGTTCAGTAGTAAGCTGTTTAATTTCCAGTTGTTAAAAGTTTTTCTTCTGTGTCCCTTTGCAGTCTGCATATAATTTCAGTGACGAGTGAAGGTAGTCTGCACTATTTCTATCCTCTTGATTTTATGAAGATATGCTTTATGGGCTAGCATGTAGTCTCTCCTGGAGAATGACCCATTTGCATTGGAGAAGAATGTATATCAAAGTTTCTGAGGATGGTGTGCCTTATATCTACATCTACTAGTCCACTTTCTTCCATTTCTCTTTTCAGGGTTAGTATATTTTTGTTGGGTTTCAGTCTGGTTGACCTATCAAGGGGTGACAGGACAGTGTTGAGATCTCCCACAATTATTGTTTTGTATGAGATCTTTTTGAAGATTTGCCAACAATTGTATTAAATACTTTACTTGTCATTCATTGGGTACATCTATGTTTAGGAGTGTGATTTCTTCCTGTTGTACATATCCCTTGATTACTACAAAATGCCATCTTTGTCCCTTACAACTTTTCTAAGTCTAAAGTCTGAGTCATCTTATATTAGTATGGCCACTTCAGCTTTTTAAAGGGTGTTATTTGCTTGGATGATTTTCCGCCAGCCTTTGATTTTGAGTCTATGTTTGTTCTGAGTATTCAGGTGTATTTCTTGTAGGCAGCAGAAAGTTGGATTCCTTTTTGATCCATTTAGTCACTCTGTATCTCTTAACTGGTGCATTTAGTCCATTGACCTTGAGAGAGATAATGAGATATAATACCATCTCTGTGTAGAGGTTTGGTGTATTTGTTGGTCAGTCTTGTCTTAAAAGACCTTTCAGTTTTTCTTTTAAGGCTGGTTTTTTTGAGTCTGCAAATTTTCTGAGATGTTGTTTATCCGTGAAAGTATGTATACTTCCTTCAAACCTGAAAGTGAGTTTGGCTGGGTGCACTATTCTAGGCTAAACATTTATTTCATTGAGTTTTACCACTATGTCCCACCACTGCGTTCTGACCTTGAGGGTTTCTTGTGACAGGTCTGCTGTAAATCTCAAGGATGCTTCCTTGAATGTATTTCCTTTTTTGATATTGCTGCTTTTAGTATTCTATTCCTATATGTGGGGTTTATCATTGTGACTAGAATATGTCTTGGGGTGCTTTTCCTTGGGTCTCTTTTAGCTGGTACTGTTCTGGCATGAAGGATTTGGTTGCATGTAGTCTTTAGCTCTGGTAGTTTCTCTTTAATTATGTCCTTGACTGTTGATTCTTCCTGCGATTTTCTTCCTGAGTCTCTGGGACTCCAATGATTCTTAAATTGTTTCTGTTGAGCTTATTAAATATTTCTATTTTCATCTGTTCATCTTTGAGTAATATTTCCATTGTCTGATAATTTTCCTTAAGGCTTTTTTCCTATCTCTTTGCTGTCTGGAGTTGTTATGCATCTCATCTTCCAGCTCACTATTTCTATCCTCAGCTGCTGTTACAATATTGGGGAGACTTTCCATTGAGGTTTTTCATTCATCTACTGAATTAAAATTCATCTACTCTTATTTCAATTTGGAGTTTTCTGATTTCTATCTTCATATCCTCTTGATTCTTATTAGTGTTCTATTCAACTTGATCTATGCTTTCTTTGAGTTCTGTGAACATTGTCCATATTTCTTCTCTAAATTCCATATCTGAGAGACTAACTAGGTGGTTGACCATTTTTGGGACATCAGAGTTGCCATCTTCATTTTCTATACCTGGTGTTGGCCTGCGTTATTTCCCCATTGTCATGCTTGTATTGTGGATTTTTCTACATGTTGTGGTGGTATTCATTGGCTAGGTGGAGTTTGTGGTCATGAAGCAAAGCGGAGCAGCCCTACTCCTCTAATTACACCCTTTGTGGTCAGGACGACTCACCTCAGGAGAAGGCAAGCCCTCAGGGAAGGATGCCAGAGAGGATCAAAGTTCCCAGGCTGAAGCAAGCAGAGAGAAGGCCCAAGATATCTCCCATACTCCAGAGAATCAGTAGAGTCAGCTAGTTCCACAGTCTCTGGGCCTTCATTCAGCAATTTTAATATCCAATCCTTGATATGAGTTTTTGATACATGCAACACAATTTAATCCACACTAAGAATGCACACTCAGGAAAGTCATAGAAAACAGATTCAAAGTCATGGCGGATTCTTAAGATCTCCTTCTGGCCTTTGATTCTGGACCTAATCAACTATCTTTTTTTTGTTTGTTTGTTTTGTTTTGGTTGTGGGTCACACCTGTTTGATGCTCAAGGGTTACTCTTGGCTATGCGCTCAGAAATCACTCCTGCTTGAGGGGACCATATGGGATGCGGGGGGATCGAACTACGGTCATTTCTTGGCTAGCGCTTGCAAGGCAGACACCTTATCTCTAGTGCCACCTTCCCGGCTCCCTAATCAACTATCTTATATGATTTTGTTTTTTGTGTTTTGAGCCACACCTGTTGATGCTTAGGAGTTACTCCTGGTTATGTGCTCAGAAATCGCTCCTGGCTTAGGGAACCATATGGAATGCCTGGGGATTGAACTGCAGTCCATCCTAGGTTAGCACTTGCAAAGCAGATGCCTTCCCTCTAGTGCCACTGCTCAGGCTTCTATCTTTGTATGATTTTGAAACTTAAATCTCCCTAGTTGTTCTTGAAACTTTAGAAGTAATTTTACTATTACTAAAAACCTCAACATATATGAACAATTTTTAGTTAAGTCTTGGATTCCTTCGAGTCCAAAATTATAATTATGCTGGCTGAAATCTGTCATTTTTGGCTTTCAGTAATTCCTTCTGAAAAAAAAAAACTCAAAAAGCAGAACGTTTCTGTTTTTCTATAATATGTACAGCTTTGAAGTAATCATGAAAAAATTTCCAAACCCTGAGATCACAGACAAACCTGAAAAATCACAGCACATTATATAAGATAAGCAAGCCTCAGGAAAAATATTCTCTCAACAAAGAAACTAAACAAAACATTTGCCAGTAAATTAATTTTTTTTGTTTTTTTTTTTGGGGGGGGGGTCACACCCAGCAGTGCTCAGGGGTTACTCCTGGCTCCATGCTCAGAAATTGCTCCTGGCAGGCTCGGGGGACCATATGGGACACCGGAATTCGAACCGATGACCTTTTGCATGAAAGGCAAACGCCTTACCTCCATGCTATCTCCTGGGCCCCGCCAGTAAATTAATTTATGGACTCCTCTCTCCTCCATTTTACTGTGAACCTACGGATAAATCCCTTTACAAGTTTTGGTCCCATTAATTCACCCATATAGTTTGTGGAATTTTCTATGTCCTTTTGACAATGAATACAATTTCTTTTTCTTAATTGAAGAAGGCACTACTAGTTTCCTCAAGATGACTGGATTTAGATTCTTCCATTCATCCCCAGTAATGCCCAACCCATATTTCACATTAATGAGTAAACCAGATCACTTGAACAAACATGGTTTCTACTATGGACTCTAACCTGGTTTCAGTCTTAAGAGTTCACACTGGGTAGAGAAATATTTTGCATATTAGAATTTTTCCTTTCCCAGTGCCCATTCCATCTTTTTCTCTCTACTGAGACACACAAATGGTCAAATACAGTAACATTAACTTGTGGATTTTGGGTCAAAGGCCCAGTATCGGTATTTGTACTTCAGAAGATTACTGGAAAATAGTTCCAGGTCCTGTGGGGAAGGGGAGTCCCATGGAAGGTCGTGAGTCCTTAGATATATACTTCAAAGCAGCTTTGTCCTATGGACACAGAAGCAGACATATCCCTCCAGCAGATTGGTTTATCCACAACTGGTTCTCTCACCTGCTGGCAGTGGCATAAGTGGCATCTGGTGCTGAAGAGAAAACAGAGGGGACAGAGTAGAGCATCCTGTGAACTAGAGACTTACTCAACCATTTCCTGAGCCAAGGACTGCTCACTTTCTGGCTGCCTCATCACACTGTCACCACAGAGGTCCTGTTCCTCTGACATTGAAGGGGAAGAAATGGAGAGACACAGTTAGCAGTTAAGAGAGATTTTCACTGGCAACAAGTTGGCACGTTGGAAGATGGTGAACTCCTGTCCCCTGAGTGATTGTCTTGTCTGCCCAGAAAAATGGAACAGAGAAGCACACATTTTAGAAAGGGCTAATTTCTTTAAATTAATAAATAAATCCTGTTTTGGGCTGGTAGCCCGAGACATGTTTATAATCTATAAGTCTAATCAAATAGTTTAAATTTTGACCTATCCTTTATTCTAAGGTGTTTTTTATTTTATTTGGCTGTTTTTTCTTATTTTTTTTTTGCTCTGTATTTAGGGATCCTTTCCTGGAGAGGATGGGGGAGACCATATGGGGTGCTAGAGATTGGTTTGGCTGTATGTAAGTCAAGTGCCTTATCTGGGGTGCTATCACTCTGGTCTCTTGCTTTGCATTCTTAAATTTTACTGTACCATTAACTAGTAAGCTTATTTATCCCTATGAAAACCTTCCCAATCATGGTTTTAGGGGCTAAACTTGGCAGTGTTCTGGGATTTTTACTCAAGGATCACTCCTAGAAGGGCTTGGGGAGAACACTGTAGTGCTGGGAATGCACTACCTGGCTGACTTAGTGCAAAGCAACTATCTTTTACCCGCTGTATTATTTCTCTGGCCACACCCGGTGACTCTCAAGGGTTGCTCTTGATTATGCCCTCAGAAATCCCTCCTAGCTTGAGGAACCATATGGGATGCCGGGGAATCCAACTACGGTCTAACCTGGGTCAGCTGCTTGCAAAGCAAATGCCGCCCTACCACTGCGCCATTGCTCTGGTTCTCCATTTATATTTTTATCCTATATGTTAGACATGGGATAGGCCTTAGATACAGATCAGGGATTAAGACATGGTCCTTCCCCACAAAAATTCACCAAAAATGATAATTTACCTTGAAATCTATAAATAGGACATATAACAAAGTATTAGAAAAGGCTAAGGAAGGACTCAATTTGAGTCTACTTGGAAAAGCATAAAGAAGTTACCTGGATGCTCGCTTAGGCAGCACATATACTAAAATTGAAATGATACAGAGAAGATTAGCATGGCTCTTACGCAAGGATGGCACGCAAATTCGTGAAGCGCTCCATATTAAAAAAAAAAAAGGAGAAGTTACCTTGGAGAAAATAAGAACTGAAAAACAAGGTCATGTTAAAAAAAAAATCACACAATAGAGTAGTGGGGGACTGCATTCATGCTCTCCCCTAAAAAATATAGAGGTAAGATGAGGAGGTAGAAGTCAGCATGTTGTGAAATAAAATAAAAGTCCTTTGACCAATGCTTCTGTGTTTATGCAAAGTCTGTGGCATTGAACAATTGTGTACCAGGTTAAAGCAGTAATATTAGATTGTTTATTTATCATTTATTTTTTATTTTTTTGGGTTTTTGGGCCACACCCGGTGACGCTCAGGGGTTACTCTGGCTGTGCACTCAGAAGTCACTCCTGGGTTGGGGGACCATATGGGGAACCGGGGGATGGAACCGCGGTCTATCCTAGGCTAGCGCAGGCAAGGCAGGCACCTTACCTCCAGCGCCACTACCCGGGCCCCTGATTGTTTATTTTTTACTATTCTATTATTCTTCTGAAATAGCCAGTTGTTGAAAAAGTGAGGGCATAGTTAGAGAATGGCATGTGTATGCCAGAGTCTAAACCTACCTTTCCTGGGGCTCTCCCACCAGGGCAGGGTTCATAGTAGGTGTCACTGAGAAGATAGTGCAGGGGAGCAGAAAAACTGGAGACTGAGGAGGTGCCTGAGTGAGCAGTAGTCACTCCCACTGGGCCAGCAACTGGGGGTCCCATGCCCATATTTCTTGGATCCTCTTTGGTCCCTTGCTCCTGTGCTTTCCCTCTGGGTTGAGGACATGCCCTGTGATACCTACTGAAAAATCTGAGCTCATTGTCAACTCTGATGTCTAGAGTGGATTGAGGAAACAGACGGTACTATCATTAACTTTTTTCTTTTTTGGTAGGGGGGTATAACTCAGTAATAAAGAGTATGCTTTTTCTCCCTGTGATCAAAGAAACAAAATAAAAAAATTGTTTCGTGAAGGTACCAGGATTTACAAAATAATTTATAGATGAGCTTCAGACCTACAATGTTCAGCACCATTTCCACTGTCCCAGTCTCAGCTGTGACAGGCACAGATTACAATCTTATTATTGTAGTTTGGATCTTCTGCGACAGTGTTGTTGAATCTGTTTAGGTATATATTTATATCACACCCATTATGTCCACCCATGCTATGAGGCCCTTGATTCCTACTCTGTTACTCCCCTCCTCTACTTCTTTCCTTCCTTTTTATATAATTCTTTCTCTCTTTTTCTGTTTTCATTTCTATAATCTGTAGGCAAGACTCATCTAGGTTTGTCATCTTTGATACTGTGCATTCTCTCATCTTGTTACTCTATATACCACAGGTATGTGAGAACTTCAATGTTTGTGCTTCTTCTTCTTCTTCTGACTCACTTTACTTAACATGATGTACTCCAGGTAGTAGTAAACTGCAGGATTTCACTATCTCTTATAGCTTCATTATATGCTGCAGTGTGAACATACTGCACCTAGGCATACCGCTGGGCACCTAGGTTGGTTCCGTAGCAGTTATGATAGTGTGTCTATGAATAATGGTGCACACATATCCTTTGGAATGAATGCCTTTGTATCTGTGGGTAGATGCAGAAAGTGGAATTACTGGGTTGTAAGGCAGCTGTACACTGACCTTTTTGTATTCCACAGACGTTAAACCAGACAGCATTTCCACCAGCAATGGGTGAGAGTTCATCTTTCACAATGTCCTTGCCAACACAGATTGTTCCCAGTTTTTCTTGATATGTGCCATTTTCACTGATGTGAGATGTTCTCTCATTGTTTTCTTGATTCGGATCTCTTTAATAATAATGATTATGAGCATTTTTAAATGTGCCTATTGGCCATCCAGCTGTCTTTTTCAGAGAAATGTCTGTTCAGTTCTTCCCTACATTTTTTATAGGATTTTTTTTGTTGATTGTTGTGATTA
>PVKC010045709.1:0-11367 GCA_004027635.1 Crocidura indochinensis | reverse complement strand
TATATATATATATATATATATATATATATATATATATATATATATATATATATATATATATATATATATATATATTTACTTTATTTAAACACTGTAGTTACTGAAGGAGTATCAGAACATAATGCTAAAAGCAAGCATTTCCATCTATCATTGTCACAGTGGTCCCATCTTTGCCCTAACTGCACTCCCACACTATTTGCGGCAAACTTCCTTCTATGGACTGGTCTATTATCATTGGGTATTATTACCATACTATTTTTATATCCCACTAATAAATGCTATCATTTATGTCAATTCCTCTCCCTCTGACTCATTTTGCTCAGCAAAATGCTCTTCATATCCATCCATAAAGAAGCAAATTTCATGACTTAGTTTTTCTAATGTTGCAATATATTTAGTTATGTAGATGTACCATGTACCATGGTTTCTTTATTTATTCATCGGTTCTCAGACACTTTGGCTGCTTCAATATTCTAGCTATTATAAATAGTGCTGCAATGTTTGTAGGAGTGAAGAATGTTTTTCTGCATTGTGTTTTTGGGTCCCTACGGAAAATTACTATTTGCAGTATTGCTGACTCATATGTAAGTTCAATTTCTAATTATGAGTAATATCCACATTATTTTATGAAAAAGCTAGACCAGTTTACTTTCCCACAGTGAATGAAAGTCCCTTGCTCCTTGTATCTGGGCCAGAATTTGTTGTTCTTGTTCATGTTTATTACTTTAAAATTTTTACTTTATTTAAACACTGTAGTTAACAAGGTTATTCATACTGCAGGTTTATTTTTACAGTTACAATATTGTTGGGGCTGGAGAGATAGCAAAGTGGTAGGGCGCTTGCCTTGCAAGAGCCGGCCCAGATGGTTCAAATCCTGGCAATCCATATGGTCCCCCATGCCTGCCAGGAGCAAATACTGTGCAGATATCCAGGAGTAACCCCTGAGCATGGCCAGGTGTGGCCTAAAAACCAATACAAACAAACAAACAAACAAAAACAAAAATACAATTATAATATTGTTAATGTTTGAGTTTTAGTTATACAATGTATAACATCCCTCATCATTGCAGCTTTCCTGTGACCAATGTCCCCAGTTTTTATCTTGCCCTCTGCCCTGCCCTCTCACTTCTGACCCTCACTTTTTTTTGTATTTGGGTTATACCTGGCTGTATTCTGTATGTATTTTTCTCATTTTCATTCTCATATTCTCCTGTTTTATTGGTACTCCATTCTATTGTTTATTTGAGCTGTTGACCATCCTAAGCACTTCCACTCTAAACTCCATTTCAGAGAGGTTTAATGGGGGATTAGCACTGATTGGGTCTGCAGGCTTGCAGTCTTCACCCATGAGGCATGTTGAGATTTTGTGCTGCTTTATAAGTTTCCTTCTGTAGTCTCAAGGTGTTTCTTTCCAATGACACTGTATCTTCTCCACTGCCAGGGAGCTCTCTGGAGTTTGTGTGGATGAGAGTTCTTGGGGTTATGTGAGCTTTGTACTGCTTGGGAGGACACAGTCCTGGATGTGGCCTCTGACCTTTGTAGATGGGCCAAGTAGATCCCTTTGTTATTGGGGCCTCTCTGGAAGGTGCAACCTGCAGAAGGTGCGTGCACTTCTCTCGGGTCTGCTGGAGTTCCTTTGCTGACTGGCTGTTCTCTTGGCAGTCAGGCCAGTGCCCACACTCTCCTTGGAACTTTATTTTTGTTTGTGGGTCACATTCAGTGTTACTTACGTTTTGATACCAGCTCTCTGTACACAAGAACCAGTTCTGGTAACACAAGACCTACCTGTGCCTCCTTCATTCCTATACTATAATTTTAGTCTTAATTCTTACTATTTTCAAATAAGCAATCATTTACCTAAAGTCATAAATCTTTGTAGAAAGTCTTAAATTTGAACCAAGACTAGACTAGAAAATCAAAATTAGGTATTTATAATTTTGTATTACCTAGTTGGTGGAACCTTACAGAAATGTAATGTAAGCCACTTATTCATTTAAAATGTTGTAACAGCCACATTTAAAAAACAGAAAATTATGCAAAATTAACTTTAAAAACATGTTTCGCAATATATCTTGAATATTGCTATTTCAATATCTAAACAACATGAAAATTTGTGAAGTTGATAGTCCACATTCTGTTTGTTCTACCAAGCCTTTGCAATTTTATCTTTATCTTATTTTCATAGTGAATATCAACTTGAACAGCAAATTATTTTAGATATTTCATGACTGTGCTGAAATCTCTGAGGAAAAAAGGATAAATATGGTAGACAAATCTAAACAGAGCAAATGGGATGGCAATGCAAATTATTGATAAATCAACTTATAATTTGGCAAACAATAGTGACTTGACTAATTTAGTGACATATTGCCTAGGTAGTGTTGCCCAAAAATATCTTAGGGAAAAATGTACTTTTGGTTCCACCACTCACATATTTCACAATCCAAGAAAATTTTGTACTTCTCAGTATCTAAGACCAAATTGCAAAGAGTTCTTTCCATGTCACAAAAATTCTTAACAACATCTCCCTCACACTCACATTTAACAATGTAAATGACTATCTCCCAATTGCTCTATGATTATAATTTACAAAAAATAAATTCTGTACAATAGTTTATATTAAAATAGCATTTAGACAATATTTATATTAAATTGAAATAGATTTTTTCTATAGCCTAAAATTTTAATTTGAGAAACAAATTTATTTAACTCATTTTTTGCTTCTTTTATTTTTTGGTCACACTCTGTAGTGCTCAGAGCTTATTCTTGGTTTTCTCTCAGGAATCACTCCTGGTAGAGCTCAGGGAACACATATGTGGTGCTCACGTTCAAACCCAGGTCAAGCTCATGCAATAAAAGCACTCACCCTGTTGTTGCATCACTTTGATCTAAGTAAATTTTTTGGTATAACATTTAACTAAAAATATAGCTGTGGTATAAAGTATTGGAAGTTAATAAAGCATATTAATACCAAAACATTATCTAAGTGTAAATTTATGTTTACTTATAGAGTTATCTCATATTTCCTTCTTTTATTTTCAAGAGCTGTGTATGAGTGGTTTTGTATGTGATAAAAATTGAGGATACATTCATAATGACATTTCTTTGACCAATTTGGGAGCATAATAAGTCACTAGGCAATATCTTAAAATAATCCTTTTTAATAGTTAAACTATGAATATTGTATGCTTTATTAAAATGCCTTTATTTTCCCTTTCTTTTCCTCCTACCTAGCTCTGCCCTCTAACAAAGGCCATAAACAGCAGATAATGGAAAGGAAATTGAGGCTGTTCAGTGGTGGATGGGTCAGCAATCTATTTATGTTGTGTACTGAGGCCCTGGACAAATTCCAGTGAAATATGAGTGAAAAATGTCAGTACAGGTATTAAGTGGAGTTTTCATTCATAATTAAGTTTCTTGGTTGCAGGGCCATCAAAGGAAAAATTTAGCTACCTGTGCTAAAATAAGCAGAATCATGCAGGAAAAGGCAGTGTTGCTAGTAAATACTCAATGAGCACTAAGCAGAGAAAATATTTTGAGAGACAAAAGCAGGGTCTTTATCAGAGGAACCTGGAAATCTTTTGTTAAGTCTGAGAAAGACTTACTGCTAGTCTGTTACTGATGTGCAAGGAATAATATATCATTAAGTTGGTGCATTGTGTTGGCTCAAATAGGAGATATTTTCTAAGAAAATATACCACTTACGGAATACTTAGTTTATAGCAAGAATTGTGCTAGGCACGATGTGTACAATGTCTAGTTGAGTCCTGTCAGTTACTTTGATGGTCAGTGCATTTTACAGATGGGGAAACCAAAGTGTAGAGTTGTGCAATGGTATCTGTCTCGTATACACTGGCAAACATTGACATAGATCTCTGTCTACTCAACTTAGTATTTTTTATATTTGTCCCCTATACTTCACACACTTGGACTTGACCATTAAAGATGACACATTCCAGGGCCAGAGAGATAGTGCAGCGGTAAGGCATTTGATTTGCACAGAGCTGACCAGGACGAACCTCAGTTAGATCTCCAGCATCCCATATGGTCCCCCAATAAGAGCGATTTCTGAGCACATATCCAGGAGTAACCCTTGAGTGTCACCAGGTATGGACCAAGAACAAACAAACAAACAAACAAACAAAAAAACAAACGACAAAAAAGATGACAGATTCCCACTACTGGATGACTATTAAAGCCACTGGATGATGATTAAAGGTTAATCTATTTTAAGTATATCCCACACTCAAATCTTTTAAAGATCCTGGACCTATTTATTTCATTTTTCTCTTTATCTAAGCAACCTTTAATATGAAAAAAATTGTAACTTCCCGAACAACAATAATAACGAAAAATGAAATATAAATTCTGTTAGCAAACCACGGAATAAATGCAGAATTAATGATAATGTTAGCTTCATATTCTTTATAATGCCAAGAATAACCTGTACTTATAGAATGCTTTATAGTTCTTAAAACATTAAAATATATACTCTTGAATATAACTCTTCTGGACAAGGCAAGTAGATTTATTATCCTCTGTTTATGAAAAGATACATAAATTGTTGATAAGTGCAAAAGTAGTATAAGGATTTGGAATTATGTTCACTTTTCTCTAAACTGTGCCCTATTACCTAATATCTTCTCTGATATATATTCATCTGTGGTATAGAGAGATGCAAAAACAGGGGATGAATAATGAAATATTGAATGATGACAATCCCTTGGCTTTTGAGCACCAAAGTAAAATTATTAAATCATGTTGGGTGAGGACAGGAAACAATGGATTTAAATTGTTTAAGGATGATCTTGGTCATGGGTATTATGGTGGTGGTGAAGGTGAAATAATCTTATATAACAAAAATTAAAATTTACACTACTGTAACCTTGCTACATAAAATACATTTTAAAACTTAGTTTATTTCTTTTTATTTTGAATAATATATTTAAGCATAATGATTACAAACATGATTGTTGTTGGTATTCAGTCATAAAAATACCACCCAATTCACCAATGCAGCATTCCCATCACCAATTCACCTCATTTCTCTCCCCTCCCTCCCCTGCCTGTATTCCAGAAAGGCTTTCTACTTTCCTCGTTTATTGACATTGTTATGATAGTTGTCAGTATTGTTATTTCTTAACTGCACTCATCAATCTTTGTGGTGAGCTTAATATCCTGAGCTGGTTGTTCTGGCCTCATCTCTGGGAATTACTTCAATGGTGTCTTTTGTTTTTCTTAAAACCCATAGATAAGTGAAAATAATTTCACTCTCCTCCTCCCTCTCACTTATTTCACTCAGCACAATAGATTGCATGTACATTCATGTATAGGAAAATTTCATGATTTCATCTCTCCTGACAGCTTGCATAACATTCCATTGTGTATATGTACCACAGTTTCTTTAGCCATTCATCTATTGAAGGACATCTTTATTGTTTCCAGAGTCTGGCTACTGTACATAGTGCTGCAATGAATATCGGTGTAAGGAAGTGATTTATGGACTGCACTTTTGTGTTTCTAGGGTATATCACAAGGAGTGGTACAGCTGGATCATATGGGATCTCAATTTCCAGTTTTTTGAGTAATCTCCACATTTTTTTCCAGAAGAGCTGGAGTAGATGCCATTCCCACCAGCAATGAATAAGAGTTCCTTTCTCTCCACATTCTCACCAGCACTGATAGTTTTTGTTCTTTGTGATATGTGCCAATCTCTGTGGCATGAGATGGTATCTCATTGTTGTTATGTTTTGCATGTCCCTGATGATCAGTGATGTGGAACATTTTTTCATGTGCTTTTTGGCTGTTTGTATTTCTTCTTTGAGAAATTGTCTGTTCATTTCTTCTCCCCATTTTTGATGGGGTTAGATGTTTTATTTTTTGTTAAGTTCTGTCAGTACCTTTTATATGTTAGATATCGGACCCTTATCTGATGGGTATTGGGTGAATGGCTTCTCCCATTCTGTGGGTGTCTTTTGTATCCCAAACAAGATTTCCTTTGAGGTGTAGAAGCTTTGGAGCTTAATATGATCCTATCTCTTTGTCTCTGCTTCCACTTTTTGGACAATACTGTTTTTTTCTTAAAGATTCTTTAGACTCAATATCATGGCGTGTTTTCTATATACCTTATGGTTTCAGATCAGATCTGATATCAAGGTCTTTAATATATTTCAATTTCTTTGTGCAGGGTGTTAGATGGAGAACTATGTTTAATTTTTTGCAAGTGGCTGACCAGTTTTCCCACCACATGCTGAAGAGACTCTTCTTGCTCTGTTTTGCATTTGTTGCTCCTATATCAAAGATAAATTGATTATATGGCTGGGGAACATTCTCCGAATACTCTAGTATTCCACAGATCTAAGGGTCTGTTTTCCAATTCCATGCTGTTTTAATGACTATAGATTTATCATACAGTTTAAAGTTGGAAACGTGATGTCGCCCATAATCTTTTCCCCAAAGGTAGCTCTAACTATTCGTGGGTGTTCATTGCCCAGATGAATTTCAGGAATGTGATCCACTACTTAAAAGAATATTAAGAATATCCTTATAAGGATGCATTAAATCTATACAATGATTTGGGAAGTATTGACATTTTAATGATGTTAATCCTGCCAGTACACGTGCAGGGTATGAGTCTCCATTTTCTTGTGTACTCTTCTTTTTTCTCTTTCCTTCCTTCTTTCTTTCTCTTTCTCTCTTTTTCTTTCTTTCTTTCTTTCTTTCTTTCTTTCTTTCTTTCTTTCTTTCTTTCTTTCTTTCTTTCTTTCTTTCTTTCTTTCTCTTTCTTTCTCTTTCTCGTTCTTCCTTCCTTCCTTTCTTTCTTACTCTTTCTTTCTTCTTTCTTCTTTCTTTCTTTCTTAGTTCTCTCTCTTTCTTCTTTTCCTTCTTTCCTTCCTTCCTTCCTTCCTTCTTTCTTTCTTTCTTTCTTTCTTTCTTTCCTTCTTTCTTTCTTCTTTCTTTCCTTCTTTCTTTCTGTTTTCGTGACACACCCAGCAGTACTCAGGGGTTACTCCTGGCTTTATGCACAGAGATCGCTCCTGGCAGGCTTGGGGGACCATATGGGATGCCACCATTCTTCATGCAAGAATGGTGTATATTCTGCATGCAAGACAAATGCCCTACCTCCATGCTATCTCTCTGGCAGCACCCTTTTATTTCTTTTATTTTTATTGGTCCTTCACATCTTTAGTTAAGTTGACTCTAAGATATTTGAGTTTGTGTGAATCTAATGTGAATGGGATTGTTTATTATTTTTTGGGGGGTCACACCCGGCAGTGCTCAGGGGTTACTCCTGGCTCCATGCTCAGAAATTGCTCCTGGTAGGCACGGGGGACCATATGGGGCACCAAGATTCGAACCGATGACCTTTTGCATGAAAGGCAAACGCCTTACCTCCATGGGCCCCAAGGGATTGTTTATTTAATGTCCATCTCTTCTCTATTATTATTTGTGTATAGGAAAGCCATTGAGTTTTGTGTATTAATTTTGTAGCCTGCCACTTTGCTATATGAATCTATTGTTTCTAGAAGCTTTTTAGTAGAGTTTTTAAGGTGGTCTAAATATAGTATCATGTTATCTGCAAACAGTGAGAACTTGACTTCTTCCTTTCCTATATTGATTCCTTTGATATTTTTTGTTGCCTAATCACTATAGCAAGACTTCCAGCACTATATTAAATAGGAATGGTGAGAGTGGGCACCCTTGTCTAGTACCAAATTTTAGAGGAAAGGCTTTTAATTTATCTCCATTGAGAATAATATTTGTTATTGGCTTGTGGTAGATGGCCTTGACTATATTGGGGAAAGTTCCTTCCATTTCTGTTTGATGAGCGTTTTTTTTTATCAAGAATGGGTATTGGGCCATATCTAATGGTTTCTCTGCATCCATCTATATGATCACATGGTTTTTATTTTCCTTTCTTAGTATGGTGTATTATGTTGATTGCTTTAAATATATTAAACCATCCTTGCTTTCCTGGAAAGAAACCTACTTGGTCATGATGTATGACCTTCTTGATGAGGCTCTGAATTCTATTTGACAGAATTTTATTGAGGACCTTTGCATCAGGGAATTTGGTCTGTAGTTTTCTTTTCTTTTTTTGCAGCATCTCAGCCAGGACCTATTTTAAACTGTCTTTAGAAACTTTTAGGAACCATACTGACCCCAGATAACCAATGGAGATCCCATATACTTCCCAAGGAGATTTTACATATGATATTCTGTTGTCCTGGATTCAAAATATTTGGGTGAACCACAACTTTAAGAATTCAATAATATAAAGCTGTCTGGATCATTTTGTTATGATTCCTGAAGTTAGATTAAGTAGAATAGTGTTATGACGTCAGGTCATTCACATCACCTTCTCAGAACCCAGATTTATATTGATGGTAGAAAGGAAAGCCCCCTTGAAATAATCTAGTTAAGTTACCTTGATTTCTTTAAGAGAAGGTCAGAGAGGCAAACAGGCAAACAATAACAAAATTCCTGGAGTCACATATCTCCTGACAATTTTAGTGATCATTGGATACTGCTCTATCCTCCTTCCTGAAACTCCTTCTATAACCAGCCCCCATGCTTATGGCCAACTATAGTCTACACCCACTTCCTTAACAAGTACATACACTAAAAAACAAGCCAATACAGCTTCTTATAAACATGCCCTATTATTTCAAACAGATAGTATGTGCTCTCTAAGGTAATGGTGCTCAGACTTCTGGTCTGATCTACTACTATTTTATTCTGGAGTAGGCAGATATTTTCAGTGTCAGTACTGCCAAAGAATTTTATCATCCTAGCAATTGGAATTATATTTGGTATTTATCCTTTAGATGGTGCTAATGTTCTACAAAAAGTGCAAGAACTTTAACTCAGAATCAAAGTGGTGAAAAACATCTAGAAACTGGATACAGTTTATATTGTTCACTCTATTTTTGTTTCTCTATATAGGAAACCTTGGCCTTGGGTTACATAATCAACAATACTAGGTTGTGCAAGGAAGTAGTATGGAAGAATTAATAGATGGATAGATAAAAGTAGGTAGGTAGAAGATCTTGAATAGATAGAAGGATAGGTAGAGAATCTTTGACACTTTTGTCATGGTATATCAGAACAACTATAATATACTAAAACCATAAATGCAAGCTCTACTGTAAACATATGACTTGATTTGCCATAATCATATAAAACACACTTTGATAGTGATGCAATAACTTAGTTGTAACTAAAATCATTAGCACTATTTTAAACTCTGGTATCTAAAATAATAGTTTAAAAAGGCAGTTAGTTACATTTTCTACACTTCAGAACTCTATGTTGACTCTACAAACACCCACACAAACATCTGGAGAGAACCAATGTAACAGGAGTTTATATATAAATCCATTAGGCTTCACGTCTCATTCTCAGGAAGGACTCCCAGGTGCCATTTGGCATAGTCCTGGTGGCCCCAAAACTTCTGGTCCCAGAGCAGCACTATATCACTATGCCAATACAAAAAGCATCAAATCCACCAGGTCACTCTGACTTTCATTGGAATTAGCACCTATATTCATCTTGGGAGCAATGAGAATGTCCAAAAGTACATTTTTGGGACTTTGGTTGCCATAATCATTTGGCAATACTGAAAGTACCAAACTCTTTTAGGCAAATCTCATGCAATTCATATAATCAGTTAAAATGTTAAATATGGGACCAGAGAGATAGCATGAAGGTAAGGCATTTGCCTTGCATGCAGACGGTTGATGGTTAAAATCCCGGTATCCCATATGGTCCCCCCAGCCTACCAGGAGCGATTTCTGAGCATAGAGCCTGGAGTAACCCCTGAGTGCCGCCGGTGTGACTCAAAAACCAAAACCAAAACAAAACAAAACAAAACAAAACAAAACAAAAACCCATTAAATATGAATAAACATTCTGAGAATTCATATTCTGGTTCATATTATGTCTGTGCACTGATTGGAGTTTACAGTGGTCTTAGTTTATAATATTCAATTGTGTAGCTGGATTGCGAGATGGTACCATTTATTTTATGAGGCACTTTATTTTTTAGGAAGATATCATTTATTCACATAAGAAAAAAAATCTCGTAAAAGTTGATTTCATTTTTTTGGCTCTGAAAGGAGTGGTAGAAAGAGAAAAAAACACCATAGCAAGCTCTCTAAAGCAAGGTTTTATAGACACCATTTGTCTAGTAGTTCTTCCAAAAGAGGCAACACTTTGCTATCCAGATTTTCTTTGCTAATGCAATGGTGACAGGCTGTCATAGTTTGATTGAAGAATCTCTGCACATGCAGCAACTAACGTATTCCCCAAAGTAGTATATCACCCCCATAATATGTGTTATATATATATGTATAGATACATATCATATATGAATAAGAGAGAAAGGACCTGAGTACTGGGGATCAGAAGGAGGATAAAGGGAAGAGGTAAGTAAACTTTTATTTTATTTTTAATTTAATTTTTTTGTTAATGAGGTTCTCTGATTTATGATGGTTTCCCATTTACACAATTCCAAAACCACACCAATAACTAGTGTTCCCATCTACTTACCTCAAAGATCCCAACACCTTCCCTTTTAGCCCTCTTCCCACCAACTCAATTGTGCACATCAGTTTGTTCCTTCCTTGATGTTTATCTTTACATCTCATATGAGATCATTCCGTTATCTGTACTTTTTCTTCTCACTGACTGGTAAGTAAAGTTTTCATCCAGATTTTCTGCTAAGTAAATGTTGTGTAGATTAATATCACTATTATTCTAATTTCTAAAATTCTATTTTAGTGGAGGAGCTTTTATTCAGAAAGTAAAGGCACAATTAGATTTGAAAGCTTGGATATTTTTGGGATACAGGATTGAAGTAAAGTATAAGAGTTTTTTTGTTATCTATTCTTTACTGTCTTTTCTTTATTTTTTTATTTTAACACCTTGATTACATACATAATTGTGTTTGGGTTTCAGTCATGTAAGGAGCACCACCCATCACCAGTGCAAAGTTCCCATCACCATTGTCCCAAATATCCCTCCTCCCCACCCATCCACCGCCTGTACTCTGGACAGGCTCTCCATTTCCCTCATACATTCTCATTATTAGGACAGTTCAGAATGTAGTTATTTCATAAATAAACTCCTCACTCTTTGTGGTGAGCTTCATGAGGTGAGCTGGAACTTCCAGCTCTTTTCTCTATTGTGTCTGAAAAATTATTATTATTGCAAGAATGTCCTTCATTTTTCTTAAAACCCATAGATGAGTGAGACCATTCTGCGTTTTTCTCTCTCTCTCTGACTTATTTCACTCAGCATGATAGATTCCATGTGCATCCATGTGTAGGAAAATTTCATGACTTCATCTCTTCTGTCAGCTGCATA